>JAOVVI020001807.1:0-22929 GCA_028571085.2 Nepenthes alata
CGTTGACCAGGACGTCAGCAGCATGGCCCTGGTCGGGGTTGGTAGCGTCCCTAGCAGGATCGCTAGTCTGGGCTCTTATGTTCACCATTTGCGGGAATTGAATGTGACAAAGAGCGGGTGCAAGAGTTGGGAGTAAGCTTTTTGTTAGCGCTTCCCACAGACGGCGCAAATGATGCGTACCTGGATCCGACTTCGAACAGATTCAGATTCTTCTGGGATGGCCCGGTCCGGCTCCGTTCACTGAGTGCGGGTGCTGCACACCACTAAATCGAACGAGAGGTCAGTGTTAACGGTGGGAGGTTATCCCACCGAAAATACTCCGACGCTCAAGTCAGTAAAACAGTCTTTGAAGAAAGAAACTGAGAGCTTAAGGGTTGAGAGAGGGGGATGAGGAGTGTGTGGATCCAGATATAAGAGAGACGCGATGCCTTTCTTGTATCTGGATGGTGGAAAGGCAGTAAATGACCGTGAGGGCTCGCTTGTTGCCTTGGAGATGGTGGAGGTTCTGTGAGCTTCTCGTGCCTGAGAAGGAGCTCGTTAGAACACTTAGAATATTTTGAGGTGGTTGCTCGTCAGGAAGTCTGGAAGGGAGTGAGTATGAAAGCCTCAAAGAAAGAGTTTAAGCAAGCGTGCCAAGAATAAGGGTTCTGGGGCTCATTTATGATTGAGGGGGTAATCCTCATTCTTTGGAAGGCAGGATCCCCTATCCCCACCGTGGCTGGCTTGCCTTCTAGAGCAAACGCCAGTTGCCAAGGTGGGTGCAATAGTTTCCTTGTGTGGCGGCCAATAGCTTTTCAAGTTTGTTTCCTTCATTCTTAACTTGTTACCGTTGGAGTGCTTTGGCGGGCAAGATACTGAAAAGATCTGGCGCATTTCTTATTTGAAGGGCGCCAATCATGTTAGTATCCTTTTAGGATCGTGGAAGACGCGTGGGAAGCTATGGTTGGCCGCCGGATGAGTTGTGGGTCCAAACAGTGTAGGCCCATTACTGTAGAAATACGCTATTTGGGCCTAATGCACAAGGAGAAGACGGTCAACGTCTGAGTTGACCGTCAGAGTGTTGGCCGCCTTCGTGGTGAACGAAGGGAGCTCCGCCAGCGATCCACTGATGGGCTGTGGGCCACAGTGGAATAGGGCCATTACTGTAGAAAAGCTTCTAAAGGCCTAGCTTGGCTTCGCACGACGGTCAACGTCGAGTTAACCGCCTGCGAGTAAGCTGGCCGCCAAAACAGTAAATGCCTGCGTTGACCGTTTGGGTTTTCCAGTTTATGCGCCCGCATTCTTTAGCGGGCCGCAAGAACTTTGACCGTTCTTCTTGGGCTTCCGTTGACTTCTCTTTGGGCCAGCCCATTATTGGTGTACCATCATAAAATATAAAAATATAATATTTAGATAAAAAATTAACTAAAATATCTCTAAAAGAGTATTTATCGATTACAAATTGTTGTTTAGTAAGATTATTTTTTTTAAATACTATTATATAAAATATTTAAATTTTACGTATTTGAAAAATAAAACTTGACCGGATTGAATCAGTTATTTTTACTTTCAATAATCTTCCATATAATAGTTCAATGAGTTTAATTATTTATAATATTTATATATATATTGACTAACTTATATAAAATTTCTGATTAAATTAGAAGGCCCGATGTTGATAAGCGCATCCGTGCGATTCTCAGAGGGCTACCACTAAAACCCTCGCTAAACCTCAACAAGCTCACTCGTTTCCGCCGGAGAGGAAAGAGAAAATGGCGTGGCGTTGTGGTTCATTATCAAGGTCATTCGTCTCCACCGCGCGCTCTTCGTCCATCCGCTCATCGCCACCTCTTACGCGCCTTCGTTCTCCTCCGGTCTCGGCCCCTCGCCTTCCCCATCGACGGTTCTCGTTCGCCCCTTCTAGGTATCACTGTCTCTTTCCCTCCCTAAAGCACACATCTCTCATTGTTTCTCGAACACAAATATACGTTCAGAATATGAAGGAGAAAACTAGATCAACATTGATTTTTCCATAAGATTTTGGTATTGTTTTGTTGCTTATTTTACCCTCGTCTAATTTATAGCCGTTCCGTAACTTTGTATGGTTGGAAATTAGACAGACTTTCTTTTAAATCCATCCTCAGAGCACAAATTACCTATTTATCAGTTCATTTTCCCCTGCATTTATCGGAATCAAACAGGAAAATAACGAGATTAAGGTTTAATTTCATCTTTGAATTTATGTAGAAGTAATTACCTCTTTTTTTGAGTGTTTATTCTCTCTCTGCATAGGAATTTGGGCGAATTGGGTTGTACTCAGTCATTTCTGCCGCTGCATATCGCCATAGCTATCCCTCGATTGACGTCACACTTATCTGTAGAGGCGCGGGCTTGTTGCGAGCTATCCCATGGTACCTTCTGTCGCACTTGTCCAGATCGCTAGTAGTCTCTTTGTGAGTCCGTTTCTAGGACACGTTGATGATAGACTTCTCATTTATAATGATTTGTGCTTCTTTATTCACATTCCCATAATGGTTCTCTGTTTACATGCATTGCTTTGTCGGTGAAACTTGAAAATTGGTATTTCAGTTATCTGAGAAGAGACAACGTATTTAATATTTGATGGATTTTCTGAAAATTTTGTTTGCTTAAGCACAAATTGGGATTGGGATTTATAGGGAAGAATGGAAAAGATGGGTGATGAATGATGATGCACGGTGCTTTCAGTCATCAAAACAGGATTGTGATGCGGCATTGTAGGTTGTTGTCTTGTCCCCTTCCTTCTCTGCTCAACTTGTGGTCAGTATTGTTTTCCTTTGTCATTAGAACTTGGATTGTTCGTGTTGTATTTTTTTATGGCTTATCAGAGGATTGCAGAGCAATTAGTAACTTGAGATCTATCTGAAAAGGTGAAACATGAGAGGTGGTCGTTTTCCATAGAATAAGATGCTGGAATTTCACCCTGTCCCTCTCTCTGTGGTTCCACTTCAAAAGTTAGCGGACTAGTTTGATATAGAGTGCCTCCTCGTTCAATGATCTGTCCAGCTTCCACTTAAATGGTTCACCGTATTAACTTTCAATGGCACTTCACACTCTTTATACATTGAATGTGACTTATTGTTTCATGCTATTAGCAGAGTTTGATAAGGCTGCAACATATGTATGCCAGAGACAAACCACTCTATTAAGGAAAAAATAGTGTTCCTCTTTTGTTAGAGTGAAAAATCTAATGAAAGGCCATAGGAAGTGGTTTTTCCCCTCTTTCAAGTTGAAATGTTGTAACAGTTGGTAGCTTGGTGGAGCTCCTCATACATTGCTTTTGAAAATGTCACCAATGTCTTTGCATTTCTATGTAGTTGTATTTATGCATTTCTATATAGTTGTATTTCTTTACAATAAAGGACAAGGTTATATCAGTATTAAAATGATTGAAAGCTGTGATTTGTGGAATTTTATCCCAATATGCCCTACTTGGCATGGTTATAAAGTAAGATTCTTTTTGGGTTTGTAGGCGACCAAATCGGTTCGTTTATATTTTTTTAAGGTTTTTTCCAAATTGGTTTTGGTCAAAAAAACATTCACAGTATGGTCACCTAAATCATGAAGTCCTCTATTGGTCGGCTTGGGTACCTGGGTTAACTGGTTTTTATATAACATAACATTTCTACTAAATCGTAAAAAATATAACATATGAAATTCATAATTTTAAGAGACTCATATAATATGTTAATATATAAGCTACAATTTTGAATAATAATTTAGCAATCAACTATTAACAATGTAAGTTTTATGCAACTGCAAATGCCGATCTTTATCCATTTTAGATATCTTTTAAATCCTCATCCACTTAGTGAATCATCAATATTAATAAGAATATGCTCCCTTGTCAAGCAAAGTATTTATTAAAATAAAAGGAAAGACGTTTATGCTAGGTTAATTTTTTTTTTTTTACTTTTTTAATCTTTTCGATATATATACATAAAATGCATATACATGGTTTGTTTGGATAATGCAAAAATGAAAATTAGTAACCTAGATCCGAAACGAAACTCAAATAAAAAAATGTATTTTGACCTGAATCCAAACCGTTCGGATCAGTTATCCTAATTTTCGGTCAGTTTTAATGGTTCAAAATTAGATTATCGGGTCAATGGACATTTTGAACACCCTTAGTTTCTATTGCAAGATGTGACGTATTGGTATTTGCATGTTGTGAGTTGATATCCGTAACCAATGTGTTTATGAGAAAGATAGGAATAATTACCTCTGGGAACACCCATTCATTCTTATAACAATTCACATCCAACTTTATAGATATTGTATTTGAAAAAGCTTGTAAATATCAAATAGGCATGATATACGAAAAGTAGTCATCCCTTAGAAATATTTTTGCTGTGTCATCTCTCAAAGTGTGATACGTAGGCATCATTTGTGTCACGCATGACCACCATCAGCACCACCCACGGTTAATATCACTGCTTTTGTTATTATTGTAACCATCTTAATGCGATCAGTGCTAGTGGCACTGTTGTTTAGATGATTGAATGGGAGAAGAGATGGTGGTGAAGAGGGCACTAGGATGGTCAGTGCCAGTAAGGTGCAAATGTTATAGAAAATACTCTTTCCTGGATTTCTTAGGAACATTTAGAATCTAGAGACTTATTATCATGGAGAAGAAGTCTTGCAGGGGTTCTGGGGAAAAAAAAGGAAATTTGGATTCACTGTGCATGTTCTTTTGGGGGAGTAGTTTTTTTTGACTTAAACTTTTGTGAAGGTTCTTTTTATGATACATGTTGTATACCTAGAATTTGGATTATGAATTCAAATAAATTCGGGTCAAACTATCGAACCTATAATTCGGATCCTACACATCACAACGTTAGATAAGAGATCACATGATATGGGACTTACTTCTTTGTATATCCTCTGGTATTTAAGTTAGTAACTTTTCCTTGAAAATTGGAAAGTAGTGAGGATTATGAGGATATGAGAGAGTGAAAGATAGAGGACTTGGCTACATAATTTGTGGATAATCAAATTGACAAGAGAGCTAAAGCTTTGTACTTACTTTCCGGTTTCTCTTCTCACTTTTAGGAAAATTGGGCGTCTTTATAGTCATATTGTTAGTTTTTGATGATTTTTTGAAGAGGGATAATTAACCACGATCTGAATGGTTATACCAGTTGAAAATTGTATAGTTCAACTGTCTAACATACTCTAAATGGATGGCATTCTGGAGACAGTCTGATGGTAATGTTGAATGTTTGCTTTTAATTAGGAGTTCCCTGCATGGGTTAACTATAAGATATATTATCTCTCTACTTGATTTAACTGCTCAAATAAGCTAACCTCTTGGTTCATCAAACAATTTTACATAATTAATTGCTCGGTTAAATTAATCGTCTAGTTTATTATTTGGTTATTTATTCATTCTAATCTTCCATCCCATCTTTTTGGTGTCTTTTCACCTACTTGATCACTTGGCCATTCGATCAAGATTGTTTTTGATTTGGGCTGAATTTTATTAATTTGGACTCAGACCTAATGAGACGAATGGTTCTTTTTTCTTTCTGAATTTATTATTCATGAGCTCCTTATATTAAAAATTAGTCGGGTTGGCCTTATTTTAGGCAATACCCAACACCAGTTCTCCATACTCAAAGTTTGAATTAGGCTTTGAGTATGTTTGAGAAAGATCAAATTAGTCCATCCTGAATACTGTTTGAATGTTTCTTTCTAATAGAAACTTAACTAGTGAATATTTATTACTATCTAGTCACTTGAATTAGAGCTTGCTTTCTTGTAGTTCAGCAAAGATTCCTTGACTTTTGACTGCTTGTCTTTGCCTCAGAATGCTTCATTTATTGGCTTATGTTTTGCTATTAAGGGAGCTACTCTTATTCTATCTTCATCCAAGCTCCAAGCCTTAACATCCAATGGAGTTGGCCAGATCCTGCAAGCCATTCAGTGTTCGATGGATCAGGCAAAAGATAATCTATCCTGATGACATAGCTTTTTTTGAGTAGCATCAATGAATTTTGTTTTGATTATCCTCTTTTAGAGGTGAAATTGTTTTGGTTTCCCTTTTTTATGCAACATCATCAACTGGATTGATTTTCTGTCTGGGTAATTTCTCTTGAGATCTTATGTCACTAGGTGCATCATAGGTTATGCGTTTCTCTTTTATAGGATTAGCATATGTATTAGGATTTATCTGTAGTGGAGCATCTAGTTGCCTACCATCAGCCTGCTGAGAATCATGCAGCTAGGTGTCTTTTGGCTCATGTGTTGTAGCTGATCTTATTTGATTACTATCAGTCAGCTGGAATTGTCTTGCTGGATGTTGTTCTTTCTTTCTTCATTTGTACTAGTTGCTTTTGGAGAGACATGTTGAACCTCATGCTTCTGCTTCTGATGAGATTTACACTATCACGTTTCTTCTTTTTCCTTCAAACTGATCAGTTCAATGTTCTAATGTAGGAACATATCTTGTACATGAATGTATCCAAAAATGAATAAAAGAAGTAATGTTTTTCTGCATTTAGATTGTATTTGCTAATCTGTTCCTTTTGTTGTTGGACTTGTTTTCATTTGAATTGGATTGTAAGTTATTGAAAGTTTAGATTAATCAATTTATCTGAATGAAATATTTTCAATTTTTGGTCTTGGGAGTTTATTTATCCTATGAAAATCTAACGACTCGGTCTTCTAACCGACCAGAACTCTTAGTTGAATAAATTAAAATTTAAATTGTAAGAGTCTGTCGGATTTGTTTCGTAAGACTAGTTGGATTTTGTATCATTTAATTTTGATAACAATCAAATGACATCGTCATGCTGACACTTATAACTGAAATGACTTATTAATGACGCATTTAATACAATTTCAAGCGGTTTTCAGAATGCACTATTTTTTAATCCTTTCACAGTTAATTATCATTATGCAGTGTTTAATTTTTAAATAGAGTGGGAGATGTGTCTTTATTTGATAGACTTTAGGAAATAAGCTTGTCATTTGGATCAAATTTTTTGTCTCAAGCACATCGTTTCCAAGTTTAATTGCCTTTTTCTATTCTAATGTTGCCCTATTTTCTATTTAAATTTCAGTTGCTGCTGCTTCTTACTTTTATATTTTCTTGAAATAAAATTCTTGAAACCTCGAGTCTTTAAAGTCATTTGACCACCTTGCTGTCCTTCTCTCATGGCTCTAAGAAAGAATGTTGTAGATACCACTTCATGTTTACGTCTGTCCAATATTCAAGATATCTGCGATTGGTTAGACGTCCCTTCTTTATTCCTTTCATTGTCCATTCATCAGATGAAAGGGCTTGTTCTCCGAGAAATGATTTCATTGCTGCTTTTGAAGCTTATCTTTAGGATGGGGTTCATTTTCCTTTTGCTAAGGAATTCATAGAAATAATGTAGACACTCAAGATCCCTATTGCTCAATTCTATCCCAATGCCATTTGATATTTGGTGGCATTGTGTGTCTTCTTTTGATGTCAGAAATCTAGGTTGGATGCTCGGATAGTAAAAGTTATTTTCCATTCCAATCAAGAAAATGATTGAATTTCTTTGATTCCTAGAAAGGAATTTAAAATAGGCGAAGGAAATCTCGACATCGTGAAGAATTGGAAAAATTGGTTCTTTTTTATTAAAGCTTCAAATAACTAGATTTTATCCAATAACTTGGGTAACAATAACCCTACCTTTTTCAGTTCAGTGCTTAAGAACAAACTCTCTGTTAATAGGTCTCGACCAGATTTGGTGAAGGGTAATATTGTTGAATTGTGCAATATTAGCAAATTTCTCACCCCTTCTACTTTAGATTCTGTTAATTGGTAAGTTGTTCTTCGGTGTGATGCTGTTGTTGATTTGCCTTCTCATCCTTTAAAAGGGAGGAAAAGTATTTTGATAGATTCTCTACCTAGCATCCATTTTGGCCAGTTCGGTAATCGTCTGATAATTCCTCAAGTTTCTCCTACAGATAAAGGTGTGTTGAAGGTAGTCAATGAAGTTTTTGAAGATTGTGTGGCTAAGGAAATTGCACATTTATCAACTTTGACCCTAATCTCTTCTCTTGTAAAGCCCTTAGGGGAGACGTCTATTTTGCATTTTGAAGAGAGAACCCCAGTTATTTCATCAAATGAGGAGCATGACTCTCTGCATCATTCCTCATGCAAAGATGTGCCCGTAGTTGACCCTTCTATTTTAACAGAATATGGAATTTCTTTCATATTTGGCTCTTCTTCAGTCAGACCAATGGTGGAGACTCCTATTACTCGAGCCCTTTTAAATGAACCGGAAGATAATTTGAATAACATTCGTGTTGTGAGGGAGACAAAAATTCATCTTGACTATTTCTCTTTGAGTTGCAAAGATTCTGGTGCTTCATATGCAGCTCTAGGTTTTGAAATTCCTTCATTATGTCCATCCTTGCCGCTCCTTTGTTAGAGGCCTCCACCATCTCCATTCCTTGATGATGCTAGATCCTCAAACTTGGAGGTATATTTTTGTACTTTAATTTAAATTTATTTATTTATTTTTATATTGCTAATTCCCTGTTTTTGCAGTCCAAGGACCCTTTTCAAAATATAGAAATTGATTTCCTATCCTTGCCTTATGTTGATCCAGCTGTTGTTAGGGGTCAAGAATGAAGAGCTATGGCCTCTGAAGCCAAAGTGTCATTCTTTGAAGATAAATGGATCTATTTGGAAAAAGAAGTGACCGAATGGGTTGGCAGAGCTCAGGATTTTGTAGACTAAGCTACTATTGTTGAGGAAAAGGCTATTTCTTATGAAGGTAAAGCAATTGAAGCAGAACGATGCGTTTCTGTGGAAGTGAGTGTTATTGAGGGACTAGTAGTAGATTGCTCATAGCTTGAGGAGTTAATAAGGAAACATACCTTATCAGAAGAACTTACCCTATGTTTAGTTTGAGGAAATTAGGTGGGAATAGAATTTCTATTCCCTGGGAATAAATATTCCTCCGTTTGGTTACAAATTTAATCGGGAATAAATATTTTCAGGAAATATTTATTCACACATTTGTGGAAATATTTATTCCCACTATCTATTATTATTATTATTGTTATTATTACATATTATTATTATTATTATCATTATTATTATTATTATTATTATTACTATTATCATTATTATTATTATTATCACTATTTACACCTTATTCTTCATATTATTTTACAAACCAAATAATGGAATATTAATTCCTATATTATTCTATTCTAACAATTAAATATGGGAATAACAATTTCAACTCTATTCCCATCCTATTTTATTCCCTGGAATAACTATTCTATTCTCACCTTATTCCATTCCAACAACCAAATGTATCGTTAATTCTTTACTTGATGCCTACTTTAATGAAGGTATCAATGTTTGCAAGAGGATAATCTCTCTAGTGACTTCTAATTTTTCTATTGGTTATTTGGATGTAAGGAACTCCAAAGCTACCTTAGCTTCAAGAGTTGAAATTTTTGAAGATCAATCAAGTCCTCAAGTATTAGGCTCTGAGTCCGAATGTTAGTTGTAAGGTTGCCAATCAAATTCAATCCCTTAATCTATAATCTCATGCCACAGCTTTGTAACAGTATAATGTAACTTGATCTTCAATGAATATACTCTGAATTTTTTGTCTCTATATATCCATTGTTGCTTTAAATTGATGTAGATCAGGTATTTTAGCCCGAGTATACTACCAATGGATCTTTTTCCATAAGGCAGCAAAATTGATTCTTAGCTAAGTCCTTAAACTATTGTTACTAGTGAGAAAGGACCCTAGTTTTTTATTGTATGACTGAGTGTATGTATCCCATAGAGAGGTTTATTATCACTTATGCATATATAGTATCCTTGAGGTTTAATAAGTCAGATAACTAATGATAGTTATGCCTTTATTGACCTTAATCTGCCTAATACTTGACCTCTTAAAAGGGCATTGAAAACTTAGTTCTCAAGTCCCTAAACCTTATAGAATTTTGGGTGTGTGACCATGATTGAGGTTATATGGTTTCATTAAATTTACACCATGACCACTCATTCGAGTCAGTGCGTTTAATAGACAGGGTATCAAAATTAACTGTTTAACTCAAGGTTAGTCATGGTCTTATAATTAATAACATGCATGCATGCAAATATATAGAATTAACATAAAAAATTATTTTTATTAATGACATGTAAAATTATTACATCATATGAGTACTTTAAAGTGAGGGGCAAAGTGTAACTCTAAATTTCTAGATTAGCATCTTCATTTATAATATTTTTTTGAGGTGAAGCATGTTCCTAGTGTATTGGACTGACTTTTTGTTTTGAATACGTAAGTTATACACCCCGTTTCGAAATATTGCTGACATTAGGAATGGTCCTTCACAGATTAGAGACAATTTATTTCTATTTGTAAGTTTTACGGTTGCCTTGATGTTCCTTAACACTAAGTCGCAAACTTCGAACGTTCACGTCTTTACTTTTTTGTTGTAATGCCAAATGACTCTTTGTTGGTAGGCGGTTATTCGGATGTGTGATGTTTCTGTAGCTTCCTCCAAGGAGCTAAATTTCTGTCTAAAGAGTCGAGAATTTTGATGTGAAACAAAGTTTTTCACCCAATAGCTTGGTTGTTCTATCTCCAATGAGATTGTCGCTTCTGTTTCATAATATAAATTTAAAGGCATTTCTCTAGTGGATTCCCTTGGAGTTGTCTGGTAGGCATAAAGAATGGATGGGAGTTTATTTGCCCAAGCATTTCCAATTTTGTCTAATTTAGTCTTTAAATTATTAATTATTTTTCTATTTGTCACTTCTGCCTATTCATTTGGTTATAGGTATGAGATCGATGTGTGAACCAATTGAATACCCAGGCTGTTGCAATATTTTGTTCCATTTTTCTCTATAATCTTAGCTAAATAGAAGCTTCTATCCATTTCAAGAAATAGTTAACTATAATGATAATAAATTTCTTTGTCTTGTTACTAGAGGAAACAGACCTAACATGTCAAACTCTTTTTGTGCAAATGGCTAGGGGGTCTGCAATGCTTGAAGTTTCTTGTCGAGTTGCTTGGGAACACTAAATAGATTTGACAACAATCGTATTTTTTGACAAACTACATTGCATCTTTTTCATATTCAGTCAATAATAGCCTTGTCTTATAATTTTGAAGGCCAAATTATTCTTCTTCATGTGTTCCACATATGTCAAGATGTACTTCTCTGAGATCATGATTAGTTTCTGTTGGTGTCAAGCAAAGAATATAAGGTATTGAATAACCCCTTTTATACAATTATTCTCTACTATAGTGTACTATCCTATGGCTTTTGAGATCCGGTTTGCCTTGGAACACCCAGAAGCATTCTGTTTTGAAGGTGTTTTAAGTATGGACTAATCCAAGTTATTTCATTAGACATTTGGAAAATCTCATCTTGTTTCTCAATACTTGGTCTTTGGAGCACCTCTTCCATATCTTGGGCATATTGTTTCGGACAATCGGATATTGCCATCTTGGAAAGACGGTCGGCCTGCTAACTATTTTCTCTAGGGATATCAATAATCTTGAAGATATCGAGGAATGACAAGAGATTCTGGACTTTGTGAAGGTATTTGGTAGCTTTATATTGGTTGCTTCAAAATTAGCAAATACTTGATTAACTATTAATTTGGAATCATTTTAAATCATTAAGTTATTGACGGCATATTCCTTGGCTAGTTTTAACCCAGTTAGCAGAGTTTCATATTCAGTCACATTATTAGTGGCTGAGAACCTGGATATGATCAAATACTTGATCTCAATTCCTTCAGGTGAAGTCAATACTATCCTAACCCCACTACCTGTTTGGAAGATGCTCCATCAACGTGTAATATCTATATGGGTGACAACGCATCTAGTGTAGCCCCTAAGGATTCAATTGTTTCAATAATAAAGTCCACAAGGGCTTAACCCTTTATGGAATATCGAGCTCAAACTCACTATTGAAGTCTCCCAACTTAATTGACCATTTAAGTGTCCAGATACATTTGGCTTTTGCAAAATTCTTTTTAGAGGTTAATTTGTCAAGAATATAATTTTGTGTCTGAAAATATGGACAAAGTTTTTTAGTAGCAAAAAACTAAGGCTAATGTACCCTTTTCTATTTGTGCATACCGAGTCTTCATGTTTGCTAGGATCTTGCTAACATAATATACCGTAACTATATTACTAATTCTTTCTTGACTAGAACAACACTCAAAGCTGTTTCTAAAATGGCCAGTTAAATGTATAATTCCTCATCCTCCTTGAGATGAGTTAATAAAGCCGGATGCGCCAAATATTCTTTTAAATCTTGAAAAGATTGTTGGCACTCATTCATCCACCGGAAAGCATTTGTTTTTGCGCCTTGTAATGCCTTAAAAAATGGTAACTATTTCTCTGTTGGTTTTGCCATAAATCAGGATAAGGTTGCAGGTTGCTTGCTTGACCTTTGGATATCTTTTATGGTCTAAGGTGGTTTTATATCCATAATTACTTTAATCTTCTCCAAATTAGCCTTTATCCCATGTTATGAAACTATGAAACCCAAATATTTACCCAAAGTTTAACCCGAAGATACATTTGATTGGCTTTAATTTCATCCATCACGTCTTAAGTACATCAAATGTCTCTATTAGATTGTTAATATAGTTGTTGGCAAGTATGCTTTTAATGAAAATGTCATCAATATACACCTACATATTTATTCTAATTTGATCGAACATTTTATTTACCAACTTCTAATATGTCACTTTGACATTTTTCAAACGAAAAGACATCACTTTATAGTAGTAAGTTCTCTAGCCTGTTATGAGGTCATTTCTTCATCTTCTAGATTCATTTGAATCTAGTTATATCATAAATAAGCATCTATAAAATTTAGTAGCTGGTGTCTGGATGTTAAATCTAGTTATATCGATCCTTGGAAGAGAGAAACTGTCTTTTGGAATGCCTTATTCACATCTGTGAACTAGATGCACATCTTTCATTTTCCATTGCTCTTCTTTATAGGGACCACATTAGATAGCCAATTCGGATAATTGACTTCTCTTATAAATCCAACATTTGTTAACTTCTTAACATTCTCTCAAATAATTGTGAGCTTCTCTACGGAACAATTTCACCTGTTTTGTCTAATAGGCTTAGTTCCGAAGACGAGACCGAGCTGGTGAATCATCATTTCCATCAGAATACTTGGCGTGTCTATTGGTGTCTAGGCAAAAAAGTTCACATTATTCTGTTGAAATTCTGTTAGTTTTAGTTTTGATCAAGCAAAGACCCAATTTGGATATATTTATCTGGTATTCAAAGGCATTTGAAGCTATGACTCTTCATGCTGGTCCTGTTGAAGAGAGGTTACATCTCGAATGTCAAAATTCTCTAGCGGTTGTGGTGGAGTTGAGCGATTGATTTTTGTTAAATAATGACTTAACTTAGTAACTTGATCT
Source organism: Nepenthes alata (assembly GCA_028571085.2). Lineage (NCBI taxonomy): Eukaryota > Viridiplantae > Streptophyta > Magnoliopsida > Caryophyllales > Nepenthaceae > Nepenthes > Nepenthes alata. Next base: position 13,446 of record JAOVVI020001807.1, read on the forward strand.
CCTTTAACTTCTCTAGTCCAATATTTAGTTGGTAACTTTATTTTAAGATGTAGAGTAGAGGTGACCGCTAAAAATGTTGTTAGGCATGGTTGGCATAGTATAGTATTATAACTGACGGAATATCTACTGCTAGAAAAGTTAATTGATGGGAGGTTCTTTTTAAATATGTTCCCATCTTAATTTTTAGATGTAAAATTTCCTTTATTTGGTCTAGTTCATTATTAAGTCTATATAACGGTCCATTTGATGGGTCCATTTGATTACTTTTAAGTCCTAACTTAATGAATGTATTGAAGTAGAGAATATTCTTTGAGCTTCCATTATCGATATAAACTCATTTCATATGGTTGTCATGGACTCCATTCAAAACGAGTACAGTTACAACAAGTGGATCAGAATTGGGGGATTATATATGTTATATCGTCATTACTAAAACAAATGACATCTTTCTTTACCCCTAATTTCTACCTCTTGTTAAGAGTAAGTTTCTTCAGGATGATCTGGGACTGTTGAATCGGTAGTTCTGATGGATACCATGTTAATGACCCTGCTACTCCTCGATTTCGTAATTGCTCAAGCGACCCTTCATCATCCTTATGTTTACCTGGGGTGAACTCAGGATTTTGCAAGTATTTTTTGAGATATTTTTTTTGTATAAGGGTCTCAATCTTCTTCTGAAGTGTCTATTAGTCCTTGATATTGTGCCTTGGAGATCGATAGTAGAGGCATTATTTTGATTAGTCTCTTTCCTTTGGTTTCTTGACAGGTTTGGGCCATTTCAAAAACCTTTCATTTTGAATTTGCATCAGAATATTCATTTGGATGTAAGTAATGGGCATGAGGTGTAAGACTTGTATTCTCTACGACTTAGTCCTTTGTTACTTTCAATTAACCTGGGTAGATGGATTGCCATCGTTTCTCTTTTTTCTTCCAACATTTTATCTCTGGTGATGCTCATAATTAGAGTGTTTTGGCCGTTTGGCTTCATTGGCTACCTTTGCTACAACATAAACTTGGGTGATTGCCTCTGCCTCCAATAATCCCTTGGGGTCTTGCTAAACTAAAAACCTAAAAAGTCATCAGACTGAATTGTAAAGACGCTTAGCTTCACTTTATCGATAAGTTTCAATATGTAATGATACAAGTTCACGTAATAACATATTGTCCACTTTGGGCCCTGTGTATGTGCCTATACCCTTATTGTTTTGTTATTCTTGGACTTCCCTAGGAAAAAGCTTGTTTTCAAGGAAATATCTAAGCTTACTATAAGACACATTCGCTCTCTTTCCCCAAACGACGTAGGATCTCAAATACTAGCGCCACACTCCACCTTGCTTAAGGAATAATGTCCTCGTTGCATGTGGTATTGCTCATAACTAGCCCTGCTCTCGTACACACATTTTTTGTTTGGATTGTCTTTGATACTGTTATGTAACAATCTGAGTTCACTTGATAACGTATTGTCCGCATTAATCTGCAGGTATGGTTTGTACGCTCATGACTTTGTTTTCTAGGGCTTCTCTAGGAAAAGACATTATCATGAAGATGTCTAAGCCTTACTATAAGAAACATCTACTCTTCTTCATTAGGTGATGTGGGATGCCAAACATTGGTTCTCACTTTCTTGTCACTTGGTCATCCTCAAGTTATAGAGTCAAGTTCTCTGTACTTTCTTACATTCTCATAATTCTTACCACTTTGTAATTTTCAAGCAAAACTACAGACTTGAGTATCGAAGGATATATCGATAAGTGAGTCTTATATCATTTGATCTCTTATTTGGTGTTATGGTATACAGATCTGTATCATAGATTCGATAGTTCGACATGAATTTATTCTAATTATTATCCAGATTTATGGTATGCAATAATACATAGAAAGACTGATTTCAAATGCCATACTAATCTTATTTTTGTAAAACAAAGGGAAACGTATTGATTTCACCGTGGGATTGTGACATTTTCTAATTGGTCATTTTGGCCTGGCATGGTTTGGCTCCTAAGTCAACTTGGGATGCATTGATTTTTTGGAGGAGTAGATGACGGATAAATGGTTGAGTGGGATTCGGAGAATGCCTTCATTGCTATTTAATGCTTCATCGACTTGAAATACAGTAAATGCTCTTTCAAATAAACTAAACATTCTTACCTGCATAATTTTAGCTTGCTAGCACCTTTGTAAGATAAAAGTTAGCTATTTTTGGAGTCAAAAGGTTGTTCCTTGATGTTCAAAGTAGGTTTGTTTTCTTCGGGCAAAAATATAATGATAAATAAAAGCTGAGGTGTGGAAAATGGTTTAATATTGGCGTGTTTTGAAGGAATGATAGTTTTACATAGCACGCATATTATCAGCAAATGTAAAGGCTGTCACAGCATTGCAGCCATATGGTATGGTCTGGTCACATGCACATAGCAGCCCGTATTTAAATCTATCAGTCTAAAGGTTTGTCTTTATGAGCTTTGCTAGCCTTCTCTTTGATTTTTTAAGGAGGGTTCATTTTATTATTAGCTATTTTTATCACGTAGAAAGGTGAGATTTGTTAATGTCACCTGGCTAGGCTTACTGGGGATAAATTCAAAGGAGAGATATTTTAGATTTTGTGAATCATGCATAATAGATTTCCAAGTTCTCAACGACCAGTAGTTGAGAACTCTCCCTATTTTTTTGGGGGGGGGGAAATAATAAGGAGTGACTCTCAAATCTTTTCATGTAGTTGTAAATTTGGTTGATTTTTGCTAGTTAGTTCCTTGATGTACATGTTCAGCTGATTTCTGTACAGTTCTGCATATTATCCAGTTGTCTTGAAAGCTTCTATTTAGTGGATTTTTCTTTTGCAATCAAAACTGTGGAACAAGATTTCACCATTTGAAGATTGCTGTATTTAACATTAACTTTATGTTGTATTTATCCCTGATTTCTGAGAAATATATCAACAAGTAGAAGTAGCAAACAGGCCATCTCGTGTCCAATTATTTAGAGCCTAAAAGTCACCAGTTCAAGCCTTGGGAATATAAGAGCATATGATAGTGATTTTCATTGTTAATGTTGACAAATCGAGCCACTCTGTTACATTCACAAGGCTTTTTGTTTTTTGAAGTTGTCACGAGCAAATGTTAAAACATAGTACATTTGACATTTCCCATGAATTCAATACTCATTAGATGAATATATAGTAGTTTTAGTGTAATGAAATCCGTAAATGTTAGAATGATGATATTTGTAAGCATTTAGAAATTACACCTATATAAGATAGGATGAGTGAAGGATGTCTAAGATGATATGAACATTTAAAATGTATGCCAAATAAAGTAGCCATGAGAAAATATATTTTTATTTGTTGTTGGGGGAAATAAAAGAAACATATTTACCTCGAAGAACTTGAAGTGATATGATAAAAATAGTTTAAAATTAATTCTACCTTCAAAGGATATTCCATTGAATCGAGTATAATATTTGAAACAATTTCGTATAGCTAACTCCACTTTAGACACTTAAAGATTTTATTGTTGTTGGAAGTGTAATGACATTAGCAGGGCTGTGCTTTTGAGTGTAATGACACTAGAAAGGAAGACAAAAGCAGGAAAAATGTTGGCAATCATTCGACAATTGCCTAATATGAACACTCTTGTGCCGATTGGATGTTCTCTTGAATCTTCCTTTGCCAATTACTCCCGAGCTTCATACATGTCCACAAGGCTTAGGTTGCTTGTGGGAAATTTCAATCTTTAAACTTATTCCTGTTGTTTTTTAGAGTCAACTTTGATCTTTGAATTCATTTGTGTGGCACCCTTTTCTACATTCTTGGCGGTGAATCTTCCTTTTATTCCTTCAATCAAAAGCTAACGAGGGAGTTTATATGCATAACTCAAACCTAAGAAGCATGAACACCGAGATGGTATATGGCACGATACTGACAAATTTTCCAATAATGGGGATATGGCATGTTAGGGATACACTATTTAAAATATATATGTTCTTTAAAGATATGAGAGAATAGTACATCAACACCATTTTATAATAAAACAGTAGTAAAATATGAAGAGGCGAGTCCAGAATTCTTTCTTATCAGGGTCACAGTGACCGATAAATAAATTTTAAGTCACCAAGCAAAAATATTCAGTAAGGTCAGCAAAAAAATTTTACTTCAATTATTAATTTTTTTTAATTATATGCTTTTCCCCACATCTGAAGGGCTGGATCCGTCCGTGAAAAAATATATATTTTCTATTTAATCATCCAAAGAATATCACAAGAGATAGTGTGCAAGTGAGTCATTATAAAATAATTGTGCTATAACAAACGTCACATAATAATAATAATAATAAAGAATAATACAATAAATTCTTATCATACCAATTTCCTTTAATTTATATTAAATACTCCATTTTTTTCTGGAAACTGCTCCAGACTGTATTGGAGCTAGAAAATCAATAAATATTTATTCTCATGTTAGCCCAAAAGAAGTACCGGTGCTTCTTAGACTCACACTAATGTTTGTTGATCATCATCGGATGTTAAAATCTGTTGACTCCAGAGTTGAGCCCATTCTTGTTCGTTTTAAGAAAGGACATGGGATGTATCCGATCACTAGCCTTATCTCACACGATTGTCTTTGAAAAGGTGTTTAGAAGGAAGAAAGTCACTTCACCTTGGAACTCAACAACTTTGTGTTTTGTTCAGTATAAGGATCATCTGATTGAGAACTGAAGGCAGATTATTCTTACCTACGTGATTGCAGGTACTTGAGCTAAAGACACAGGATTAGCACGGCTGGTGCAACAATGTGTTGGAGTAGTTGAGTAGCTGCATTTTGTCTGGACATTGTAAAGCCAATCAAGTAAGAGAATTTTCTGTTTTTTGAAGTCTGGATGATTTCATGAGGAAATTCAACTTTCTGGGTAAGAAAATTTTCTGTTATTCTTGAAATCTTGATTATCGCAACTGGGAATTCAACCTTCTGGGCTTGTTCATGAGAGTTGATTCCTTGGAAACCATCGTTTTTGAGTTCTTTGTTTGACCTATTTTTCTCTCTGCAATTTCATTTTCTGTTGTGTTTTTGTTTGTTAATACTGAAGTTAGCTCTGTTGTTCTACAATAACAAAAGCATAGACGCCACTTATCTTGAGTTATTAATTTGTAGGTTTTATCTTGAGCTTGTTTTTTATTCTTGTTTATTTTTAAATACCCATTTAGGAATGAAATATGTTAGTTGCCATCTCATTCTCCTGTGATTGAAATATATCTATAAAATTGGAAAAAAAAGAAGAAGTAATATGATAGTTATCAGACACTACGTTATAGATTAAATTATTGTGCAACCAAACAATATATAAAAAAGCGTGGTAGAAATTAGAATACTAATTAAGTTATACTAAATGGTAATAGACATAATGATGATATATATTTATAAATGTTTAGAAGTTGCACGGTAAAAAATAAGGTAAGGAAATATTTTAAATAGTTTGGATACTTCAATCATAGATCAAATGAAATATATGTGAAGAAAGATGGGTTAGTAGATAGGAAAAAATTTGGATTAATATGATAAGAATTGATGTAAATTATTTTAAGTTTTACATCAAATCGAGTAGAATGCCGTCATTAAATTAATATAATGAATCCCACTAACTCAATCTTTAGGCTTTATTATTGTCATTATACATGTTGCTATCGGCTTGTTGAGGGAATAGTTTATCAGGTGAAATTCCATTGATCTACAGCCATTTCTTCAACAACTCTTTGTTGGCTGAAAACCCTTTAATGTAAACAAGAGTTCTATGGAGACTGGTTAATTTAGTAGACTATAGTTTTCTTAGCCTAGCCATTTTGATCTGTTCTTAGTCGACACATGGAAATAACAGAATTCCCTGTAATTTGTTGTAGGTCGATTTTATAACCAACTGAAACCCTAATGATGCATATAGACCTAGTTATGAGCATTTGTGTCCTCAAAGTAATAACATAGTTTGTTGCTCGGCCTTTGTGAAGCTTGGTGGTTTAGTGCAGCCATGGGTCAGCATTGGCCTAGTTCATGTTTGGATACTGTGAGGCTCGGTGGTTTGATGCCTTGTCGTTTAGCACTTCAAACCTCGTCCACATATGAGATCTGTCAGCCGGTGTATATATATATATATATACATATATATGTTGGAATTGAGTTCATGGAGTTGATAGTGACTGTGCAATGTGGCCTACTGGAAGCCAACTGCATGTGCTAGTGGTTCATTGAGGGGATAGAGGACAGTGCCCTATTGTCCCAACAGTTGTGGTCCTATCCAGTGTCCCTAGCTATTACTGAAAGGTGCTCCCCAAGCCATTGTCCGTGAAGAGGGCACCTTCTTTGGCGTGGTGGCTTTTCAGTCTCTTTGCGAGAATGATTTGTGCCCCAGAGAAGATAAAGTGTTGATGGAATTTTTGCTGTTTTGACTTATTGGTGGTGGGTTTAAAACATAGAAATGATCTTGATATTTTTTCATATAATATAAGATAAGATTATAAAGAATAGAGCTAAAATGGCCCCACTTTTAGCTAGCCCTAGTGTATAGTGCAAATTTTACCTAATGAATTGTCTTTTTTATTAGCAGTGCAAAGTTGATTTGCGGTTTTTTGGAGTCCGAGTTTGTGTCCTGGAAATGAAAATCACGGCTAAGGATACTATATAGTCAAAACCAAACGTACCCCTTCGGATATTGGCCTTTTTTCCAAGGTAACATTCGTGGTTATATTTGGGCACATTTAGGTAATATCATGCTCCGTCCATCCATTAACATTACATAAATTTGGCGTAAAGTTTTAATAAACATCATAATGAAATTTCTGGATAAAACACAAATTTTCAAAGAACAGATGCAAACAGTGTCTGAAGACGAGCAGATGGAGTAAGAGGAGGGCTGTGTGGTCGAAAATGGTTAAAGGAAGAAAGATAAGGGAGATATTATTACTATATTATATTTAAAGGACATGCTTAAAATACTGTATAGATTTATTTCGTGCGTATTGAAATGGAAAAGACTAAGGGACCACGGCTGACACGTACGAGCAAATTTCCTTCTGTTTGTACAAATTGAAACGCCCACTATCGTCCAAAGGAAACTCCCCAACACGGCGATAGCCGTACAGAAACTCTTCCTTGATAAGGACAGGACAGTTGTCACTCAATTAATTAAAAGATAGTATTTTATTTATTTATTTATATTAATTAAATAATATAAAATTGAATAAATATTATAGAGGTACCATTTTAGATATATTCTAATAATGTGATATTATCGATCCATCCGTTTTGTAAGCTAATTAGCAAATATGAATGCCATTGAGGCTATCCAAAGGCACTTTTAATTTTTAAATTCAAATCAAATCAACAGTTGATATTTAATTATTTTAAAGTAATTAAATCTATTTTCAAATAAATGTATAATAATATTAAGAGAAGTAGGATCTACTCTGAATCTATTCAAATGACTGCTAAATAGTTATCCCCTAATACCATCTAAAAACTAAATGATGACAAGTTCTAGTAAGCGGCTAAAGGATGGCTACGTAACACCACTATTTGGTAAGATACCACTTTCATATGCTTAATCTAGCAATTGTTTTGTCCGGCACAATTTTATCGGATGAAAGGGCGGCAGAATTTCACATTAACGCTGCGGAAGACATCAGTTCGAACTTGATTATCCAACCGATCATATTTATAAGCTATATGCTATCTCTTTTTTCGTCAATGCAAGATTTCCCATTCTTAGCATAGCCTCCCAATGGAGGCGGCCATGATGTCATAAGGTAACACCAACAAAGATTGCCACAAATATCACTATTATTGAGTTTCCAAACAAGGTTGTGCTCTATCCAAGGACCATTTTGTCCTACACAAATGTATCCTAAAAAAGGTGTTTTGAGGAAAGAACGAGTCCCACATCATGCCGTAGACTATATTATTCAGCAAATGTGAGATTTCTCATCTGACTAGTCACCCCAACGAACAAGTCATACGGTGTTATCACGAGCATTTATTTATATGGATTTTCACATATGGCTCCACTATTAAGCTCACAGGATATCTTTGGTAGTATACGCCTTTGGCGTGTAATTTACTACCTTGTCCTGCATGGTTTTATCGGCAAAATCCCATCTCTTTTACTCCAATATATATGTGGGTATTTCAACTCCCAACAGCCACCATCTGGGTCCTACTCTACACAGAAACATCCGCATCTAAATATCATATGCACATATATATAAAGTTAGGCTCATGATTTACTGTATAATTTACTATATAGTAAATTATGGGCCTAATTTTCAATCACCACTCACAATGTGACTTTCGAATCTGAGCTTATCATAAAGTCTGTCACTATGTGAGTGAATAGCACTTTGTTCCTTTTTTTCTTTTTTAAGTCCACACCTACTTGACAATAAACTCTCTTGTCCCTATCACTCCAATTTGAGAATTTTCCTTTGGCAAATATCAACAGGGGATTCCTGCAAATGGTCCACAGCTACTGTTCAATGCAAGTAACTATAACAAGTTTCCAATACACACACATGTGCAAGCACAAAAGTATCTATCCCCATTGATTTGGAAAGTTCAACCGATAAAGCATTTATTACCCGGTATAATTACTGTTCCTGGTTCAATTAATAATCTTTAGTCATACTGCTTTACCTCTCCCATTTCTATAACCAAAATTGAGCCAGCCCTTTTTTTATGGTCAGAGCATTATGATTTCAGAATTAACAATGGCAACTTCCATTCGATTTTCACATTGTTTATCCAAGAAATTGATTCCCATTAAATAGTTGCTGCACTCGCCCAAGCTTTTTCACTTCTGTTATTCCAGTTTCACCATGGATTGTAAGCAATAATACCTTAGTCACAATTAACCAAGCACCCGAAAAAAAAAAAAGAAAAGACAACAACAACAACAATTGCTTGAAGGCCGACAGAGCCAATCAATTCTCAATTTTCATTTCAGAAAATTCTGGGACGATCAAAATACTTGCTGAGTCAAATAAGTGAAGCGATTTCTTGAAAGCAAAGGCGAATGTGAGTTGGGTAAGAAAATTATTGAAATACTAAACGGCGAAGGCTATTTCAGAAAACTCGAAGGGGAAAGTGAAGCGGAGGAGACGGAGATGAAGTCTGATGTGTTTGCACCGTAAATTAGAAATAGATAATTATACAGGAAATAAAAAATACCAAGGAAGACTGTTCTTTATTTATTATTTTGAAAAAATATTCATTCCTTTAAGAATTACTATTATTAGAAATTGATTAACTAAACAGTATAATACTAAATTCTATTAATAATAAGGTGAAAACATCTAAACATACTGTTAGTTATCATAAAGAAACCATGTCATTAAACCGAAAATCCTTAACTATAGCAGGTCCAATTGGGATATTTTAATTTTTTAAAAGCTTACAAATATGAATTAAGTTTTTGCTATTACATTTTATACAATAACACAAATACCCTTTCTT
>JAOVVI020001808.1:0-22927 GCA_028571085.2 Nepenthes alata
AAAGAATATAAATATAATTATTTTTTAAATATTTTTTTTTATTTTCTGTAACTCACAAGATTCTTAATTCATAAATTGGCAAAATATAAATATATAAATACAACTTATCTGATAAAATTTAGAGTAATATTTATAAAATAAAAAGCTGAAGAAAAATATTTTTTATACCTTAATTAATTTTTAGTAGGTTATTTATTAAATATAATTTCCATAATTATTGAGAAAAATATATCATGCTGTATTAATTATTGAGAAAAATATTTTAAAAGTTTCGTAGGCCTCACGTAATATCTAAGCATATTACGCCAAGATGACGATTTTTACCCGTGAAAGAGCCATGGCTGAACCACAAAAGATATTATCATCGAGCCACGGCTAACAAATCCGACCCAGATGGTCCGACCTGAATGGCCAAGATGATGATTTTTACCGGCAAAAGAGCCATGGCTGAACCATAAAAGATATTATCACCGAGGCGTTGAAAATTATACCGGTGAGGGGGTATTTAGGAAAACACAAAACAAAAAAACTTCGGGCATCGATCGAATCGGTCTAGTACCCTCTTTACCCTCGTTTGATATTAACATCGAGACCCCATATGCTCTATCTAACAAGGGTATTAGGGGGCCAACGAAGCAAATTTAGGTCATTACTCAAACCGGTCTAGCTACACCTTGCTCATATTTTATACCGGGTAGGGATATTTTGGGAACAAAACAAAATTACAGCATTACTCGAACCGTCTAGTTGCCTCTTGTCCCCATTAGAGATTGTTGTCAATCCAGCATGTTTTATACCAGGCAGGGGTATTCCGGGAACTACGAAACAAAATTACCGCATTACTTAGACCTGCCTATCTGCATCCGGCCGCGGTATGAGATTATCGAGATACCATATTTTCGACCAGGCAGGGGTATTTAGGGAACGATGAAGCAAAATTGGCTTGTGAAATTATCATCGAAGTGCCATATTTTCTATGGGGCCAAGGGTAACCCAGGGAACAAAGAAACAAAATAAGGGCATCACTCAAACCGGCATTTCTATAGGGGAGGGGCATTTCGGGAACTCAATACTGTCTCGTTGCCACTTGCCCTCGTAAGAGATTATCATTGGGACAACCATATTTTATACCCGACCGGGGGCACGTAGGGAAAATGACAATTTGGTCATTACTTATATAGGGATCCGTTAGAATCCTCCCGATTTTGAGCTCCCTTATCATCCTAATGGTTGCATAACAAAATGAAGGGTCCTGATTTGTTTTTCATTTTAATGATGAAGTTTAATCTCCACCCTTCATTTTATATCACGCAATTTTGATCGTTAAGATGACAAGGGAGCTTAAACTATAGAAGGACCGATTCATACTCAACCTTGTCTAGTTGCCTTTTGCCCCTTAAAAGGTCATATAAAAACGCGTCATTAAAACAAAAAAAAAAAAGGGGTCCCTTCATTTTATATTAAGAAATTCTAATCGTTAGGATGATAAGTGAGCTTAAAATATGAAAAGCCCGTCACAGATTCCTACTCAAACCTGTCTAAGTTGCCGCTTGCCCCCATGAAAGGCCAATTTCTGTCGCAGAGGTCACAAGGGGAGCTGCCTCCATTGTCTTCCAAATGAGCATCTGCATTGTTCTTCACAAGAAATTCTGCAATGGCTTCTCTGTCACAAATTACGGCGTAATGCAACGGCGTCTGCCCCTCGTCATCCTACAAAAGGAAAAAAAGGGGGCAAATCAACTACAAAAAATGCGCGAAAATATGAAGATGCCACCTGCAAAGTTGAAGGAAAGAGTAATGATAATGTTTCAAGACATTTGTTCAGGTTCATTTTAATTTTTTCTACAAAAAATTAACTTACATTTATCTAATTTAACAAATATAAAACATTTGTTAAAAGGCAAAGTATATATGTATATATATTTACATATTTACATCACATTTTTATAAATATTATTTCAGATTTGTTGAATGGGATGAATTTAATTTAATCAGAAAAAGAAAAATAAAGTTGGATAAGGGTTGTATAATTGGGTGGGACATACTAACTAAATTATATCGCAAATACTACTTAGTGGAACTCAAAAAGCTCCACACGATGCACATGAGCTCTAAGAACAACTTGTCGAATTCAAATTGTTTAATTTTGTAAATTAATAATCTTTCACAAATCTTGTAATTCCTGATCAAATCAAATACACATCAACTCATACACTCTTGGTTGAGCTTTGACAACCGGAACAAAAGAATAAATCCTACATAAACAACTTACTCAAAAGTAACTTAGCGCATAAAACTCGTCACATTACTGACTATGAGGTTGAATAGACATGGGTCATTCATTACTGAGAGCCAATTTTCATGGTTACTCATATCTTCTATTTTTTCATGATTAGTTAGTCACTTTGAATCGGTTAGAATTGAGTTAGCAATTAACTTTTTTAGTGTTTGGTATGCAAAAATAACAAGAATAAACAATGGATTAATGTAAAAAGATTTTTTTTATCCTTTCCAAGAAAAACAAAAGTCAAATATACCACTCAGCACATTTCCACACCAGTCCACTTCTACCAGCACACAATAAATCATAAACTTTATGAGGGTAAAATGGTCATTTGGCCCGGAATTGTAATTCCAAGTGAACCATGAATAAATAAACTTATGTGGGCATGAGTTCACTAATTCCATGATTTCAAAGAATCATTGTTCCCATTGAAATAATAATTCATAACTTACACACTAACCCACCAGTGGTGTCGCTATTCCACTGAGAATGTCAGAAACAGAAATCCAATTCCAATCTACCAAATATACTGTTTAACTAAAATGAAAAAATAAAAGAGATGTGGGTTTAACTAAAAGTAAAATATGGAAAGGCTGCGCCGCTCAATACTGAAACTAGAATGTGTCCCTATCCCAAATCTAAGCTAGACGGATTTATTTTGACAATTTAAATAATTCATATATGGCTATACATTGAAATGTGTTTTGACCAATCTTATAATCCTAACATTTTAAGTTGTCAAAATAAAATTCTCACCATTAGAAGTATAAAAAACCTCTAAAACAGAAAAACTCCACCAGCTCCCTCAAATTTCCCAGATTCAACAGGAGGGTGAGCGACAGAAGAAAATTAAAAAGGGAAGAAACAGAGCAGATAGTATTGCAACCAACGAAGTCCAAAAACTATTGTTTCCGTACCTTTGTGTTAATGTCACCATTTTTGTTGATAAGAAGCTGTACTACACTAAGGTGGCCGCGATCAACAGCCCAATGCAATGGCGTTCGCCCTTCACTATCTGCATAATATAAAGCATAAATAATAAGGCACAATGTCGGGCAAATAAAACATTTTTCCAATAATACTCTAGATTTAATGTGGCAACGAGCACATAAATTTAGTATTTGATGAATTTGTGAATAGATTCAGCTTATTTCATGGATGAAAATATCAGTATTAGTATCGGTCATAATCATATCGGACAATTTATATCGATATAAGATATATCGAGAGGAAAATATTTTTTTAAAAATCATAAGCTAACAGGGCTGTATCGGTTGACATATCGCCAATACGAAAACACATCGTGATATTGCTACGGTATCAAGAAATATCAGTATTAGGGGCTCGACACCTATATATACCCGTTAATATTTGCATCAATGGCTGCTTCTAATCAAGTTTTCAACAAGAGATGAAGACTGATATGTGAACGTCATATTTGTTTGCAGAAGGAAAACAATGGAAATGGGAAAATGCAAAAAAAAATTCAAGTTCCTAATGTTTCCGTTCATCAATATCTGCAAATAACAATACTAGAATGGAAAAGATATGACCAGCAATTTATAGGAAATCAATGAATAATAAACCTTTTAGATTCACCGAAACACCATTCTCAATGCATTTAAGCAAATTATCTATATCTCCTTCTCTGGCAAATGCATGTATGGCGTCCATTTTCCTGGAGAGTACAACAGAAAAAATAATAAAAGCTTCGTCATCACCTTCTTCAAAAATTTGGTCTGCAAAAAAAAAAAAAAACTCTAGATATGGGAGATTCTTTCATCGGCAATCATAGATACAAATATTGGCCGATATATATTCTTATCAGCGATATATTGACCAATAGTTGAGATATCAATAGATATACCAAATATTTAACCAATATACCTAATATGGCCATATCCGCTTACAATTTTTAGAAGTTTTTTTTCTTCCAATATATTCAACACCGATATATATTATTTGATACGTTGGATACCGATAGTGACATTGATACTGGTACAATATTTTCATCCATTTATTTTTTCACGAAGTGGAAAAGTAGAAAAAGCTGTTTAAGATACAAGAAGTCCTACAACAAGGCATATGCAAATTAACGAAATGAATGATGACATGATTGTTGGGTGCTAGTCTTATAAAAAAATGCTATTGATAATGCTAGTCCATTTTTCTTCCGTAGACAAGTTTCAGTTCTGTTCCGTACTTGCGTGATCTGCTTAACATGTTATATAAGGCTGAAAGAAAAAAAAAAATCCATGGCTTTTTTATTGATCCAACATAAATTTGATTGATTGCAATGATATAGTTAAAAGGATCATATGTCAAATTCAAAGAAGGTTTACATGGATAAATGTGTGATACAAGTCAGATTATATATATGCTAAGCATGGATGAAAATGTCAGTATCAATAGTAGTCGCCCTCATATTAGTGTCCAACATATCAAAGACTACGTATTAATATCAGATATATCGAAGAAAAAAATTTTCTAAGAATCGTAAACTGACAATACCGCATCAACTGAAATATCAACCAAACATCAGGTGTATTGGCTATTATTCAAATATCAACAAATATAGAAACATGTTGCGATATTGTCGGATATTAGAAAATATCGGTATAGGGAAGAGCTGACAACAATACATATCGGTCAATATTTATAATACATATTGGTCAACATTTATAATACATGCCAATATTTTCATCTAATATGCCCAGACTGGGGTGCATGATATGGTGGTAGCAAGGAGAACCAACAATCAGAATTGGTGGTTTAATTTCAAGGGAAAAGTTAAGAGGTGTCACTATAATACTTTCGAAGATCCCTAATTAGAAATTTTGGTAAATTAATATGAATATTTGCACCTAGTTAGAAAGTTAGCAGTGTATTCAGAACTAAATGACTTCTTCTTTCGAAACATATTAAGTGAAGTTAGAAAGTTAGCAGTGTATTCAGAACTAAATGACTTCTTCTTTCGAAACATATTAAGTGAAGATTGGCGTACTATTTGCACCTTAACAAGAAACAATAGTCGCAACCCTCAACTGGGACTTGGGGGCTCTTCTTTGATGAGGGAGAAGGAGAGCCTCCTTTGCCAAATAATAGCCATTTATTTTTCATCCAACAGTTATGATTAGCTTTTGTTTTTTCACAAAAACAATTATCCTCATAGTTTATTTTATTTAAAATTATAGTTGCTGGTTGTCGCCTATTTTTAAATAAATTATTATGATTTGGGAAAAAGAGGCCTCCTTTTCCCTTTAGCAAAGTAGGGTCCCCGGTTCCCTTAACTAGACCCTTGTTGAGGGACTTTAGCTTGGATTTGCTAACTCATGCACAGAGGCTAGTTAATGTCTTTGACATTTTGTTATATATATACATAAAGTTCATTTTGCATTATTTCTCACAGTGAATTCGATGAGAAATAAAAGCTTCTTTCCCTATTTTGCTTGGTTGACTTTTCATAAAGATATTACTAGTTTAATTTTCACAGCTGGTTATAGATGAGAAGAAATCACTTTACTCTTAATCAATGGAAAATGATTACAAAAGCTCTTCATAGGAGATGATTGGCAAGTTTCATCATCCATACGGCAAATATTTCTAGATCTCACGGTAAAATCGTAATATGTAACCGTATCGAGATATATCGTGATATTCCTTTTAATATTCAAAATACAAACTAATACATTTGCCGATATTTACTTGTTTACTTATGATTATTAGAAGTTTTTTTCCTCTAATATATCCTATGCATATTGTCCGATATAGCCCATATAAATATGGCCGCAACCAATATAGATATTTTTATCCATTTCTATATGGTCTCACATATCTTTAATTTTAAATATATGCTTTTGCATATATAAAATTATCATATAATTGTCCATGCATGCTTTATATTTGAAGGAAATTACATGATCTATATTCAGCTTCTAAATTTTTGGCTTTAATGTTTCTATATATTATCTATTTGTAAGAAAATGGTAAGAATTGCCTTAACTATCTTGATTTCCTATAGATTTCTATTACTAATGCTTTTGCATGCTTCTAAATTAAATATTATAATTCATGCATGTTTACCGTTTTATTGCACGATACACATTTGAAAAAATATGAAAAAAAAAAACCTCTACATAAGTCTTAATGAAGAAAGTATTTTCTCCGGTATAAGAAAAACTAAGGAATATTCGTATTTAAGCGGAGTTTTCCATTTAACTAAATATAAGTCATTGTAGAAAATTAATGGAATATATTCAGACATATCCTAATATATTATTAATAAATTGAATATCAAACCTATCATCTACAAGTCAGAAAAAAAGTGCCAGGCACCGTCTATAGTATTATATGTAAATAGCCTACCTATAAGTCTCAAATAATAGCACATGGCCTTTCTATAATAGAGAGATCAAATTTCTTATAGGAGGGCTAAAATAAGAGAATGGCTGCTCAATAGATGGTTTTTAAGATGTAGAATATTTTAATATTTTATTATAATTTAATGATTCATTATGTTAACTTTCAATTTTCTATTATTTCGATGTTTCGATTTATATTGTATCCAGCTAATGAAATTGTTATGTCGATGATGCTTAAATTTGATGACTAAATTTTGAAAAGTTAGTTTTGATACTCTAATTTTTAGTTAAGATATTTTTCCTTACAAATGATTTGAAGTCATGTAATTGTTATAATACCCGGATTCTCATTTGGTTTATTTTCATATTAATTATAATTTTGGGTTAATTAGATATATTTTAAAATAATTATATATTGAAAAATTTTGAAGGAAATCGGATCAGCAACGCGGCACCTAAAGCGCATCCGATGGGCATATGAGGCGTAGAATCCACAAGGCTTGTGCCCAAGGCGCGCTTGAGCGCGGAAACCGGAGGGCTAGTACCCGAGTCGCACCTGAGGCAGCACTCGAGTTCCATTTTGCTTATATAAGGAGTAGCTGGTTACGACAAGAACAGAGAGGAGAGAGAGAAAGAGCGGGAGAAAGAAACGAGAGAATGTGCCGTTCGAGTACTTCGGAATATCTTTTTATCGGATCTACTTAATATAAGGTTGAAGTAAGTATCTAAAAGCCCTATCTTTTGTCTGATTTAGTGTTTGATAAAGTTTGCTTATATTTTGGGAGGTTTTAGTACATGCATGTTATTTTTATACATACCTTTTGTTTATTATAAACATGCATATGATATTTTACCGATTGATTTGGGGCTTTTGTTTGGTTCTTATGATTTTAAGGGTCCCATTGATTTTATGAAAACCGGTATAAAGATTTGAGTCCGTATATGTTTTATATCAGTATATTTGTATGAAAATATGTATGAAACTTGCATGGACCATACATCGATACACATGCATATGTTCGGGTTGAGGTCGCTATCTTTGTGATCGAATTTGGATATTTGATTTGTGACGCCTCTCCCGACGGAAAGATTTGTGATATGTGACTCCCTTTTCTGCAGGCAAAAATGAAGTTTTGTTTGTAGTTAAACCCACCCTATTCTTTGTAAATGAGAACTGCTGTAAGATAACTATGAAAATTTTACATATATTTGGATAACCTAATATATCTGATAAATTTATGGATCACACTCAAAACCATGAGTGGCAAAATATAGTGAGCAAGTTCCCTATCCATGAGAGACAGAGTACATTGATAGCCTAATTTGCTGGCCTAAACTGCAAATGGATTGGCTTAAGGTTACGTGGAGTTTCTGTAGCCATTCCTTAAGTTAGTCTTTCAAAACCTTTGGTTATCCGTGCATACTTTGTATTTCGGCATGGTTTTGTATGGGATTTCGATTTGAGATCCATGATTCACCCATGGATGAAAATTAGATTAGTTTCGTACTTTTAGATATGTGATTTGTCCTAGAACATATTTGATTTATATGATTTTCGTTCCGACTTTGTTTATTCATATGTGATTTGGATCGGGACTTCGTTTTATTCAGCAAGTGCTTCATTTGGATATGATATTGGATCACATTTGTTATTGGATATGATTTGATTATGAGATTTGATTCTAGATCACAATTTGTTATGTGTATGTCCAGCTGGGACCACAGATTTGATATGGATGCGATTTGAGTATGAGACTACCTTTAGGTTTTCTGATGATTTTAGACCCCTCGATTTGATGATTTTAGACCCCTCGATTTCTTGACTCAATGTGACGATTTGTGCCCCTTTCTATTTGCTTTATATGATTTGATTACGTGATTTGACCCTCCCTCCTTAGTTATGGACACGTGTGTGTATATATATATATTGTATATGCTGATACTTGCTGAGCTTTAAGTTTTCTAATGATTTCGAACCTCAAGATCTGATGATTTCAGACCCCTCGATTTCTTGACTCGATGTGACGATTTGTACCCCTTTCAATTTGCTTTATATGATTTGATTATGCAATTTGACCCTCCTCCTCTGTTTACGGACATGTGTATATATATGTGTGTGTGTATTGATGTTGTATATGCTAATACTTGTTGAGTTTTAGACTCACATCTTCATTTTCATCCCTTCCGACTAGTGGGCTAGATACGCTTGCAGGAATTTGGACGCAATCTGACGCAACATCTTTTCTCCGGTGAGTATGGATGTTCATTTGATTTCTATTTGGATCTTGGGGGTGTATTTGGACATCATGTGCAGCCGATAGAGGGCCTTTCAACCCAGCATTAAGAATAGTTGGATTGGATATATTATGTAGATGAGCTGTTTTGTTTGGATATCTCTCTTATGATATGAGATAGCAGGTCGCTTATATATTATCCGGATTTATATTCAATGAGATCCTGTGCAGGTTATGATTAGTTGGGTCTTGTGCATGTTTGATTTGTCATCCTCGATTATTTTGGAATTTGTCATTCATTATTGTATTTATTTGAAATTTTAATTTTGTAAATTATTATTAGACCAACTCTGGGTCGGATTCATGACAGTTGTCAATATTCAGCTACTATCAGGCGTGACTTCTAGGCCCTGTGATATAATTTTTAAATGTTATATGGGCCATTTAACAATTTTTAGTACAAGTTTGCATCCAAAAGTCGGTTGGATTTAAATTAGTGAAATAAACAATTAAATTTTAAATCTTAAGGATTAAAAGATAACTTAATTTAACTATGAATTAAGAAAAATATGAATTAGATTTTGGGATCAGGGACGTGATAGGGACAAACAAAAATTCTTCATGATTTTGCTTTTTTCTTATGGGTCTTCGGACAGCTCTCATTACTGTAATTCCGATGTAGTAGTTTTCCCTCTGGAAAAACAATATGGGAAGGACGCCGATTCTTTCAAAAATTGGTTAATAAACAGATGTTTCTGCTCTATTTACAAGTCATAAGAGAGGAAAGAATGAAAAGAATTTATCCAATATCCTTCTCAATCCAAATGCAAATTACAAGCATGTGTAGTTTTGTAATTTACGAATCACAAAAGAACCGAAATTTTTGAGTGTGCTAGTGGTCCACAGGTTTGTGTTATTAACTCTTATAAACTACAAGAATTGAATAGCAGAATAGGCCAATCAGAAAGAGGAAGTGTAAATAGGAAATAATGCAGTTTAAAACAGCCAAAATAATGGACATACCAACATCCTGTTAAGATAAACCGAAAAATTAGGATCCAAATTGAATTCTACAATCCAAATTAAACTAAAAAAATTAAAAGATTCAGATTACATGTCCAGAATTATGTGACAATTTTAATATAAACCCTTCAATTTTTGTGGTTTGATCTGAGATGCAAGGTTCACCTTGAGGCCTAATTTGTGGGTACACCTTAACACCTCTTGACAAACAAGGGGCTATTTATCAGCACGACACAGTATTTTAATGTTCCTAACCTATAAAGCTACTGTGTGTTATGGTATCTTATGTGTTATTTTAGTGTACTAATGAAAAGCACACAGATTCAGTCTCAACAACTAAACTTCAGTTACTATGAAGACTTTAACTCCAATAATCAGATTCAGAGGCGAATAACGTCTTTTGGCTTGTAAGTTCCAAGAAAAAAGTTTTCGTAATGCAACTAAAAGATGTGATAACCTGTCAATCACATCCGCATTGACTTTGAATCAAAAGTCTACTCTCTATGTACTCTTAAAAAATACGAACATTAGATTGATAATAGAAATATACAACTTATGTTATGGACTCTATACAATTATACCAAAATTAAGACTAATAGCTCAAAGATGAATGTTCATGCATCAAATATTTTTACAGTGCCTCAATTAAATCAACTGTTGTAGAATTGTTAGATAATTATAGTCGGTGATTAAATCATTGCGATCATCGCTATTCCAAAACTGCACATGAAATTTTCACCGCAAATCATAAACAAAAATATCAACTCATATGCATCGATATCGGTCATTCCGATACCAATATTTTCCAATATTGTGATAACATCACCATATATTTCTGTGTTGGCAAGATATGATGACATATTGGCTGACACACTCAATATTTTGCTAATATTCCACTATCAGCTTATAATTTTTTTAAAAAATCCCAATATATATTTGATAACGACACCAATATTTTCATCCATTCATCATATGGCTCCTCAACAGACAAATGAATCTAAGGGCAGGTTTGATATTCTTTAATCTTGCGATTGGCCAAAATCGAGCCAAATAAATGCAGAATTGTGCAACAAAATGTCTTGCTGTAGTGCACAAAATCATGAATCTACAATGCATATTTTCTATTATACTAAGTTAAAACAATCTTACAACTGATTCTCATATTCCTCCTCATGAGCAAAGGTGCTAAAAACGGGTCCCATAGCTCCCCTCGATTCTGAACTACCCGGATCAGCATCTCTGCCTGTATTTTTCTGGTAAAAGTAACTGAGAGATTATGGCAAATAGAGCAAAGAACTTGAAAGCCCGAGAAAGAAATAAACTAATAAATGAAGGATCAAGGGTCTCACTTCTGTTGAACCACCAGACCATGAGGGGAAGAGCTCGGTGACAATGTCAACATACTTCTGCATTGCATCTTCAGGAGGCATAGCACCAAGCCTTTGCCATGCTTGCCTAGGAAATTGCTCCACGACAATAATTCATTTAAAGTTTGTTTAGATCAAAGAAAATATGAATGAAAAGGAAAATAATAAGAAAAAAACAAAAAGGGAAAAAATAAAAATATATATATATTCTTTCTTTTATTTGGATGTTATGGAAACCATATTGGAAAGAAAAACATCTTCATTGTTTGACTATCAAAGAAAAACTAAAGAGAAAAAAAAAATACACGCCTTTAACATGGAAACTTGATTTTAAATGGAAAAAAATTTTCAATAAAATGCCAATATTTTCACATATATTTTCCATACTATTTTTTTCCTAAATTTTTCATCCAATCCAAATACTAAAAAGATTTTCTTTCAATTTTTTTTTTTCAGTATTTCGTAATTTTTTTTATCCAAACATACTCTTAGTAAGATAAGAAAGACATTGAAGGAGGGGAGGGATCAATGAAATGAGTAATCTGAGTTTGATGAATAATGTCAACCTCCCCCACCATCGAAAAAAAAAAGAAATGAAAAAACCAAGCAATAGGAAAAAACAAGAGCAGTAAAAAAGTATCCACAATAATAATCAGGTTATTTCCCATAACCATTATACTCAAGAGGACTCAAATCTTAGTCACTCCATAAAACACATACTCTATATTTCACTCTAGTACATAAAATAGAAAAAGAAAAAACATAAATCAATGGAAGTCACGGAAAGAGCAAACAAAGATGAGTATACATTGCATGGAACAAAATAGCATTTGCAAGCAAAATCATAGTTCTGGTGCAAGTGTCC
Source organism: Nepenthes alata (assembly GCA_028571085.2). Classification (NCBI taxonomy): domain Eukaryota; kingdom Viridiplantae; phylum Streptophyta; class Magnoliopsida; order Caryophyllales; family Nepenthaceae; genus Nepenthes; species Nepenthes alata. The sequence goes on from JAOVVI020001808.1 coordinate 12,135, forward strand.
CAAAAACAGGGTATCATAGGTATCAAGTAATGCGTTGTGGAAAGTTTTTAGTAGATTCTAGAAATGTTTTTTAGATGCTTAAAGATGCACATTTTTTTACTCTAAAATCATAAAACAAACAAGTTTCAAGAACTTTCAATAGTTTCTGAAATGAAAAGTGAATAACATATTTGTCAATAAGAGCTTCAATAATACTGAACAAACAGTGAATTGAGTCTTCAAAAAATATATGCAACACATTTGCTATTTTTAAATCTCCAATATTGACTAAACCACATGATAAATTCAGAGAATATTCAATGCGTAGTAATTTCAATCAAAGTTTCGATACTACAGAATATTGGACTTAACTGGTGTATTTAAGCTGGTAAACTATAAACTCATCCTCTTCAAAATGGGGAAAAAAAAAGAAAAAAGAAGAAGAAAAAAAAAAACCTAAAAAAGTAGATTAATTGAGGATGCCCTTCCAAAAGAATATTGATAAATTCGTTTCCCAATCAAAAAATAACTAAAAATGTTGTCAGTTATTTAAGCCTGCCAGTTGAAGCCAAAAAATGATTCCATAAACACCAAGCCAGTGAAAAGGAGAGAGAGACTGTGATAGCAAAAGAGGAGTGTGTGTGCAACCGCAAGACAGACATAGGGAGACTGCAACTTCAAGCTACGATCGAAGAAGAGAGGAGAGAAGAACAAAGGATTGAGAATGGAAAATTTTTCAGACCAAATCACCCGAGCAATGCACCAAAAATCTTGAATCAGTAAAAAAAATGCCTAGTCTGAATCCATTCTTCCCCTGCTCTTTTCTTTTTGCCTGCTGCTTCCAAGATCTGAAGCCCAGATTTTAAATATGGGTGGTTGAATGTCAGTTTCTTTTACTTTTCCTATCTCTTTTTTCTCACTAGGCAGCCAACAATAAATAACGATCATTACTAGAAAAGAAATTGGGCTCTTACAGCAGCTTCCATGTCAGAACATTTTTGAAAAAATGGATAATGTTTTGGTGGAAAAGCGTATCATAAACCAGAATTCCCAGTACATATCTGCCAACACACAACATGTTGGCAGATATACAGTCCCATTATATTTCATCTCCTTGCAAACAAAGTATGATTTGAAAGGCAAAAGACATATACCATAAATATAAATATCAACTGATATGTATTAGTACCAAAGCCCCTAAATACTTATATTTTTAAAACCGAAACATATCGCGATATGTTGACATATAGGCAATATGTCAGCTGTACGGCTCTATGAGCTTACGATTCTCATAATTTTTTTTCTTCTAATATATCTGATATTGATACATATTGTCTGATATATTTAATATCGTTATAATAGCGACTGATACGAATACCGATCCTTTCATCCATGCATATACCAGTTCCAAGTTCAGTAGAACATGTTGGTGAAGAAACACGAGGACAACGTCCATGAAATATCTACACAACAAAATATTATCAATGCGTTGACAAACAAAAACAACCACCATTCAATAAATCAACTGTTCAGTATGAGAAAACCATTTCATCATGCGAGATAAAGCAATTGAAATAACTGATGCCTGCCCATTTTTCAAAGGTATGGTAAAGCTTCAGGATTCAGAGGATATTCCAAACTATGATTCCCACTATGTCAAATTCAATGAAAACCATTGCTGCATACCTCTACATATCTAGCAATTTTATATCACGGATAAATCAATGCCATTTTCCAATCAAAGATCTAAAAGAGAGTAAATCTTTGGGACATTTTGGTTCAACAAAACGGCAAATGAGAAGAGGAAAGAAGGTAAGTGCCATAAACATGGTAATCTTGTAGGTCGTTACAGATACAGCCAGAAAACTTCTTTTCAACTTGAAAGCTGTAGCTGAAGAAAGCCTAATTAAGATGCAAGAGAGGTACTACTGAGGTAAACTTGAATAGAGTTCTCAAGGTTTCATATGTCGTAACCAAGGATGGAAATATCGGTATTGATATTAATACTTGCAGTAACCAAGAGAGGTACCCCAAGACTAAGGTACTACTGAGGTAAACTTAAATAATATTTATTGATATTAGATACATCGGAATAGAAAGATTTTCTGAAAATTTTTAGCTGACAGAATCGTAATAACCGATTGGCCAAATATAAGCAAATACAACTAATATTTTGAATATTAACCAATATATCACCGATGCGGAAACATAATGCGACATTGTTGCGGTATCAAGAAATATGAGTATCCGAGGTCGATACCAATACATATCAACCAATACTTACAATAATATTATCATAACTGCCTAGTATGAGGACTGATAATCCTTTCTTTATTTGGTGGGAGATCAAAATCGATCAGAGATAGTAACGAACTGAAATCCACGGGCACATAGCGTACAGAAGTTATAAAATAAAGGTGATAAAAAAGGAGTAAAAAGGCTACACCCCTCATAATATCAACAAAGTTCACCAATCACCACTTGCATAATGGCAATGAAGTCCACCGATGAAAAGGACTGCAAGAAAGCTGAGTTCTCCAATAACTAACACTCCCAATATAGACAGAATTCCTCACACCGTCAAAAGAACTACAATTTCTCACTTTCAAATAGCTGTGTAGTGGCAAGGGAAATTTACATGATCCATACCTTCAGCTCAAAACTTGGACAGAATAGATCTGTTCCTTATCATATACAATTCACATAGAATTTAAAATCATCCCAAAACTTGCACATTACTTTTTCTGAAAGTACCTATTTGCCCCAACTTCTGAAATAGATTTTTTTTTTATGGTTGATGCTGGACAAAATGAGGATTTGAATTGGAAACAACTTTTATTTCTCAAGAAAGTAAATTGGGTGTTAAACAACTTTTATTTCTCCAAGTAGATTTTTTTCCTCTTGTGAAAACATCAAGTTTAAATTGAACATTAATAGGATTTCTATGCGAGAATGCATCTTTACATCTTTATTTTAATATTCTGCAACACTCTTGGAGAAATCCTCAACAAACACAACATAAAAGCTCCATCTAGGACAAGTAGTCTCTAAAATGTAACAGCACCCAATGACGTGAAAGAGAGCTTCTGATCCTTAAGAAAGAACAGGAAGAGAGCCTCACAAATAAAAGAAGACAAAAGTAGCAGACAGCAAGGGAGCATCTACTATAAAGAAAGAATATACACTCCACTAGATCCCCCAAAATCAGAGTGAATTCAGGCATTTCCCTTTCTTCCAGGAAATAAAGTAATTTTCCAGTAGAGAGTTTCTTCTAGTTCCTTAACAATGAACTCCCACAGTCCACCGTCCACAGCCATTAACTCGATCTTGCTAACCTTTATAAGGGCTGCATCTTCAAATTAAAGAAGAATATATCTCATAGGAAGAGCACCCACATTCATCAACATCTCAAAGGACAAATGAGATCATCAAGAAACTGATATGCCAATAGGATAATGGTTTTATATCACCTTCTTATGCCCAAAAAAAAAAAAAGAAAAATCACTAAAACAGAGAACCAGCTGTGTAACCATAATATTCTTAGATGCCTCTGCAGCAACCAACAAACGATGAGGTGAGAAAAACTACTTAATCCCCAGCCCTCTAGGGGGGGGGGGATGAGAAACATGGCGAAAGAAAATAATAAGAATAGCATAGCTATGAGATGATGCTTCAATCATTTTACTCTATTGCCTCCCAAAGTGCATTTTCCCTAACATATCAATGATAAAGTTCAATTAACATAGTCGTGGCTTTTTTATAGCAGGATAACATCTATATCTTGGCTACGATCTAATACAAGGATCTACACAATTTTACTGATGAAATCCATGTCAAGGTTTTGAAGAACGACCAGAAGCATTTACCGACAACAACACTGTTTTCTTCAACTTGCAAGATAACACCTCAGATAACTGTTTGTAAAGGGGTCCATATGAGGTTGGTCTCAGTTTATGGTTGCAAAGGACCTTTCTATATTTGATACCAAATGACTTCTTAAAGGTTAAAAAAATAGTTTAAAAAACATTTCTACAAAGTTTTAGGAATGTGGAGGTGACTTCTCAAACATGTCCCTATATTTGAATACTGGCAAAGAGAAAGGTTCTCCAGACAGTAGAATGGCCGTCATGTTTCTTGCCTATGGATTTCTTCCAGATTAAGCTAATAATGGAAGCAATTAAACCATCCATGCAATCATCATTTTCATGAAAACCACATAACGTCCCTTTTAAACACAGCCGAATAATGAGGAGAAAAATACCATGAAGCCACCAAGATATGGAGTTGTAATTATAAAAATCCTTTTAAAGCACCAACATTGACCATCACAGAAAACATATTCCCAGCCACGACATTACACTTCTTCAAAAAGTCCAAAGATGCTATTTAACTTTACCATATTCTCAAAACTAGGATCAAAGTCAACATCGGAAAAACAATTTTGGTGAATAATTATGTCCAAAACTCATGGTCGCCAAACAGTACCACAAAGCACAGCCCATCAACTGGGGGAAAGGTGCACACTGTACACACAGATTTAAATATGAGACGTGCAATGCACCACAACTTCCATGATACAGCTGTGATACCATGACAACCCTTATGTTTGCTGGCAATACGCCAGAGATATCAACGACGCCACGATTTACAAATATTAATAAAAGCAAGATACTTCTAAGACCTTCGGGGACAATCTATACCACCAATAAAATGCCACCAGATGTATCATATAACATTGAGCCTTCACCAGTGCTATGAATTTCCAGCTGGAAATGCCAAGAGTCCACGATAACTTAGCGTTTTGCAAAATGTGCAAGATGCACAGAGAAGAAACAAAGGGTTGAACACACTTGCAAAGTGAGCATAACATTTCCCGCATCTTTTTACATCTGAATACATAAAAGTCTCTATGCATAAAATATTTGCCCATTAAATTTTGCACTTTTAATCCGATAACTTCTGATCCGAGAATCATGATCACAATAATAAATTCCGTATGGTGTCACCATCCTCCATACAGAAGACAAAGCACCAAACTCGTAGAGAAAACAATGTTAGAATCAGAATATGAATTACCACTTAGCACGAGCCGTCATCTTGAAAGCGGGCGGTGCGGGAGCACTGCAGGGACCCTCGGTAGCAATCTTGTACAGCCCATAAAGCTGCAGCTGCACTTCGTTTGAAACCTCGTGAGACAACTTTTCAACTGCGGAAGCCGCCACGAATGCAGTAGCGGCACTGAAAAGCTCATCCAACTCAGTACTCTCAACACCCTCCCAATCATCGTCAGCATCAGTATCCGCCAGCACGCTATCAGTCCCAACAACACTACCTTGCTCTGCTCGCACCGAATTGTCGTCACTAACCCTTGAAGCCACCTCATTGAAATGGCCCAAAGTGTCAACAGATCCCAAATCGGGAAAACCTGATTTCTCTCTAGTAACAGCTGCTTGAGATCTGGATTGGGATTGACGAGAGAAATGGCTTTCGGAACTCCGTGAAAGGAAGAGATTGTCGTCTTTGAATGCCGTAACAAACGAGATAAGCTTTGCAAGAAGATAAGAGAATATCAGACCTATCAACACCGATTGCATCAGCTGTTGCCAATCACCGCCCATTTCTGTAGTATCTTTGATGTTCGATACCAAAACCCTAATCGAAAATCCCAATAGTCGGAGAAATTGTTCAATCAGAAACCCTAGAAACAGAAAGGGGGGAAGAACTTCCAAATTCCAGATCAGGAAAATTATCACATTTATGCGAGAAAAAGGGAGAGAGTTGACGAGGTGGCGCCATAGGAGAGGAGAGAGTGTGGTGGGTTATTGTTTTTTTTTTTTTTCAAACAGCATTTTGGAAAATATTAAATGAAAAAATAATGGAAATATTTTGATTTTTTAGAAAAATTATTAAATTAATAATTTTTATTAAAAATGAAATTTTATTTTTGTTAAGGTATCAATTTTATATTATCTATAACATATATTATTATATAAGCATAATTTGTGTATTTTCTTATTTACAGTTAAATATCTTTCATGAACAAATATATTATCAATATAAATATTTTATTTATAAGCATCATCAATCAAATTTTTTTTATAAATATCTTTCGAATATTATGAATTGAAATTATTTACCATGAGATGTGATGGGTATATCATAATATGGGCTGACCCATGGTCAAAGAATACCCAAATGGCCTGCAGAACGGTTAATTCAAATAACGGCTCAATAGGAGGCGAAAACCCAAATCCTGAAAAGGCTCAAGACAGTCAACGACAGCGTTGACCGCCGAGACACCAACAGACAGCCAACTCGTATACAGACGGTCAACTTGAGCGTTGACCAGAAGTACTGTAGTATCAGGGCCAAAAAGGCGTTAAATCTGCTACGGCCCAGGCCCAAATTGGCAGGTGAACTCGTGCACGAAAAGCAACGGTCCTTTTCATGATCACCTCCTTTCCTAAAAGGTGATCTTCTCCAAAAATGCGGCAATGAACTCAGCGCCAACGCTGGAGTCAAAACGGTCACAAAGAGATGAGGTGATTTGAATATCCGTTGCACTGTTCAGCAAAAAAATGATCCATCAAATCACGTCTGCCAAGCCCACCAACTCAGAGAAGGGCGTTATTGCCAGTCAGAAGAACACGCCACATTGTCTAGAGAATGTGGCTCTCCTACTGTCCATATAAGCTTAAGGTCTTCATTCTGTAAGACACAGACATATTCACAAACGCATACGCATACTTACACACAGAAATAGAAGCTCTCGTACTCACTCTAACATGTCTTCTTGAGAACATTTAGAACAAGCTTCCTGAAAGACTTTCTACAGTTTCACCTATGAACGCTTACAGAGCTTGAGCAAATACTCATCTTCTCTTTCTCTCTACACAAGCGTTCATCCTCCATTCCCACCAAAGTCCTCCAGATTTTAGGAGACCTTTCCGGCTTTTTGAGAATCGTTTCTTAAAGTTTCCACGCTTTCAGGACGTCGCTTCCACACGCTCTCTGTGAGCTGGAAGTGAGAACTCACATTCTCAACGAGCCAACACTCCCGACCATCCTACTCTCTCTTTCTCTCCTTTACTTATCAGTTTACCTTCCTTGCTTCGAAGACTTTTTATTGACTTGAGCGTCAGAGTATTTTCGGTGGGATAACCTCCCACCGACACACTGACCTCTTATTCACTTTAGTGGTGTGCAAGATTCAAATTCAGCGAATAGAGTCGGGTCGAGCTATCTAGACGAATTTAAATCTGTTCGAAATCGGATCCAAATACGTATTAAGATGGAAGACATTAAATAATATTTTTATAAAAAATAAATCTAAATATAGCAAATTATCTGCCACGTATCGATCTTGAGGTCTAATTATTATCTGATACTTTTTATTACAAATTATCAATGTCCTACCTGTCAGTATTTGAAATCACTTTTTGGTGTGTAATTTGGATCCCGTAAATTGACCTATCTTTATTAAAAAAAATTTATCAATTTATGATATATATGGTTACGTCCAAACAAAATAATTAAATTTTTTGTTGAAAAAAATATATATATATTGGATGATTAATGATTTTTAATATTTTTAAAAATAATTAAGAATTATACTGGATCAGAGTAAATGAAAATATAATTTGACCGAACCGTTGCAAATAACCAGAAATCCATCTCAATCATCATCATCATCATCATACATTATTACAAACCAAATACAATTGCACTCTAAATAAATGAAGTCTATTAGTATAAACTACTCTTTTGATAACAGTGATACAAAACTGATATCTTAAATTTCTAAACTACCACCAATTAGCCATCCCTTCAGTCCAATCATTTATAAATATTGCACCGAACCCCCATTACTTCAAAGATTAGTAAATAACCAAAGTAAGAATAAATCAATTGTTTAGTAATACATATAAATTTACAATTAAACATATACTTTATATCAAAATATATTAGAATAAAATATAATTAAAATCAAAGATAATGATATAATTTATAAGTATATTATACATAATTATTTTAAATTAATGATTAATGTTTTTCTTAAACTATATATCAAATAAATATATTTAAATTATGTAAAAACTTGTAAACCAATTATTAGTGATGGTCTCATCAATAAATGAGCAATTAATTGAAACTCAAAGTATGTATATTTTTATACAACTAAAAGTATAAGTTGTGATGTGTTCAGTAAAACCCGACCCAAGAAAATCGTTCAAAACCACTTTATCCAATCCAATGACGGTTATCTTCAACGGTTGGTTACGGATAAGTGTGACGGACGGTTAACTACGGCGGTTAACTATGGACGCCGTCTATATATAGACCTCATCCCAAGAGGAGGAGAAGGGGAAAAAAACTGTAAGAAAAACCTCCAAGAGGAGGAGAAGGGAGAGAAACGGTCGAAATGGCCAGAAGGCTTGGATCTGTGCCAACGGCGTGGCTAACAGAGTTCTGTCTTCCCTAAAAGTCCATTCCGAGAAGCCTGAAGCATCGGATTCCTAAGCCATGTGTTTCGTCCATATCCACATCCCAAAAAGCCATTTCAATCCAGGGATCCAAAAAAGAAGAGATTCTCTCTCTCTATTATTGGAAGCATGACTTTAACAAAATACTCCACCCACCAAATATACACCATTCATTTATCTTTCTATATTCTTGGAAAGATTTCTGACTTGAACGTTGGAGGGTTTACGGTGGAAATAATTTCCGCCGACATCTAACCGTTAGTTTTCAGTTGTGTTGTACAGGACTCAGATTCAAGACTATGGAGATAGATCAACGTCAGATCGACCAACAAGAATATCCGATTTGCGGCCTCTGACCCGTAAGACAATCCAAATTTATGGTACGCATCAAGTTGCCATTCAAAATTCGTAAATGGACCGTTATATATAATCTTATAGATAAAATCGAATGTCGCTCTTAACCCATGAATGGCAAGATCAAATTTTGATTATATTAAGATATGTCATAATATATTACCGTTAATTCTCTACAATAATCTGTATATAATTCAATAATAAATTTATTCTCAAATACAAATATATCATTATATTTTTTTTAAATTGGAGAAAATATCATTATTATTAACTTATATAAAGTTTTCTTCATTGTTTTTTTCAAAGTGATGATATACAGAAAGATATGGATTTCTAAGAACATTTATGAATATTTTAAGAACATGCGGGTACAACTAAATAGATTTTTCAAAACATATAGAATTATATATTCAAAGGTTCAAGGCATAAAATCATAATACTACAGGATTTATAGAAAATTAGTACAATTAATACAATTTTTATACTTTATTTCTAAGTATGAGATATATAAAAATATATATTTGAAAATTAAGGATATGTAAGAATATTTAAACATGGTTTAAATGTATGAATATGCATTATTGTAAAAAATCAGTTTAAAGTAAAAATATGTATTTTTTTTATAAAATTTATATGAAATATAAATTGGAATACATGCACGTGAGATCTGAATATTTTATATATAAAATTATAGTATATATAGATATTTAAGATAATAAATACCCATAAAAATTAAAAAAATAGTAACAATAGAAAGAGTGGTTTAAATGTGCTTATATTATATTTAAAATCACTAAAAATCTCTAAAATTTTATTAAAATTCTCATTGACCTTCTCTCTTCTATCTAAAACTAAATAAAAATAATTAAAAATCAACAAATAAATATTTTTCTATAAAAAACGGGCACATATACACCTATTGGGTATATGTTAAGCACTAAAATAGAAACTGTATAATTATAAGTGTCCATCAGATATATATCAGGTGTGTACATTCTGACAATAATACTCATGTGTATCTCTCGAGTGTACAATAAATATGATCAGTTTACCTAAAATATACACAAGCATCTCAAAAAATTCTTTAAACATGTCATTACTGTCTAAAATGTGCATGTACATGCATTAGATATCTTTCAAGTGCTATTCAATTTGATGTGGCCGAGTTAGAATATTGACTTTGACTCAAAAGCTTCATTTATTCTTAATATATTCAGTAAATTAATTAATCATCATTAGAGATGAAATTAAAATCCATACATTACAATATAAATAATTTTTACTTTGATTATAATAGCGTTTTATGCAAAGGTATGAATAAATCATATTAGTTATTTATCTGGGTTATCTGCATATAAACGTGCTATAATGATACAATATCAAATAGTCTGTCTGTATGTCGTAGGCCGAGCATGCCTACAAGATCAATCATATCAAATATTACCCTAATTTATTTAATAATTTCCTTTTAAATTGTGGCAACGGTCTAACCGGTACCTCACATTGCTCACTGCATGGAACAACAGTCACATACTATTAATAATTTTTAAAAAATTAGGCATGGCCCAATACGTGTTTCGGCCGAACGTGGCACACAAGCTAAAGAACTCCGACTTGGCAACGATTAAGGTGTTAAACCATACTATATATGACCCAATATTGTTTATCACTGATCGGACTGGGCTGTTTAAGTTTATAGAAAGCTTTTGACTATGGAATTGAATGCTATAAGGGTAGAAGTAAGAGAGGCCTAATAAATTCATAATTATGACTAAGTTAAGTTAATTTGATTATTTTTATTTCATAACTATATATTGTCTAAAGAAATTATTAGGCTTATTTTTTATTGCGCTTATCTATAATGTTAATATTCACTAACTAATTTTTTTAAATTTTTAAATTGATCAAATTCAAATTTATTTAAAATCGATAATAATTTGGATAAATTATTATTATTATAGCAGAAAATCATAATTT
>JAOVVI020001810.1:868-16458 GCA_028571085.2 Nepenthes alata
ATGCGATGAGCAGGTAACGGAAGGCCTGACTTCCTAGATGCACCGCAGCGGGTGGCTAACTTCCCGTTGCCTGAACAGGCATGAGGATCCAGATGTTGAGAGACGATGGCTCGTACGTGGCCTCAAGGTTCGAATCTTTACTTAGTTCGATTGTTTCTCTCGTTGTTCTCTGGAAAGATTGGAGAAGGGAATACCCCATTGCTCTGCGGGGGAAGGGAGCTCTTATAGGCTCATTCCCCGTGGACTCTGGGCGTGAGAATGCCCGTTGGTAGGGTTCTTTGGCTGCTGGTCGTTGTCGTTGCCCGCCGGTCATGTCGGCTATCGTTTTACGGTGGCAGGTAGGCTCCTGGGCACTGTCGGCCACGCTTGGTCTCCCTTCGAATTGGGATTGGCTGGCTGCCCGTGGGCAACCGCCTGAGCCGCTGTCACAGCGTTGACCGCTCCTTCATTGGCTGACTTTTTATCTCCTGGTAGCTCATTAATGCGCTGCATGGTGCTCGATGGCTTTCGCCAGCTAGGCGCCACGTAGGCTTCCGTTGGGCTGGGCTTCTAACGTTCGTGGGCCTTGGCACGGGACCCAACAATATGTTTTGATGTTATTTTGATATAAATATTATATAGATGAAATATGAATCAGAGAAAATATAAGAAAAAAATAATTAATAATTTTAAATTGATATTCACTTTTTATATATATTAAATATGTTAAAAAAATGTTTCAATATAACAGTGAAGACGAAGAAAAATCTGAATCATCTTCTCCAACACCATTCTATAAAGCTTCCTGGCCCTACCCACTATACTACTTCCTTCGACGTGCTCGTCCTTACTGCGTTACTTCTTCGCTCAAATTCGGTATATTTGAAGTTTTAATATTTATTGTTGTTGGGATGTTTTTTTTTCTTAAATGATTTTCTTGCTTTGAATTTGATTCTGTCTGTGTTTGGAGATGTTGATCTGGTATGTTTCATTCGGGAATTTTTTATCGCTGCTTGTTTCCAGAAAATTTTCAATTTCGGATCTTGATCGATGAGTACTTTCTCTGATGTGTTTCGATTATTCATAGTGATTAAGCACAATGTGCAGCCCTTGATTGAACTTTGATTATATATATACGTATACATACATATATATATATGTATATATTTTGTTGTATATGATTCATATTTGCTTATCGAATTCTGCACCAATATGAAATCCAAATCCTCATATTCGCCCTCCAATGTTAGCGCGACTGCTATGGAGCTTGTGGTTTTTGATTTTGTATTTCTTTTTTTGTTTTGGATCGGTGGGCTGTGATGCCGAATAATGCATATGATCTGTTGGATGGCTGGAAATATTTACCTGGCGGATAAAATTTTGTCAGTTTTCATTGGTTTGGTAGGGTTTTGAGCATGGGTAATAATTTTCAATGGAATTATGAATTCTATGGAACAAAGGAAATGGCTTTCATTATCATTTGTAAAGAAAATGGTTTTTCCTCACGACCAATTTTAATACCAAGGTCACCACACTACTAGCACCAGCACCACCGCCAGTGCCACCATTATTTCCACCAGTCTTCACCGTTCTAAACTATTGAAATTTGCAGATGAAATATATTTACCTCAAACAAACAAAGAAAAATTAGGGAATATTACAATTTTAATTGGAAAATTGTTCAAACAGATCATATTTCATATCCAACCAAAAAAAGCCTTATGACCTTGCTTTTCAGACCCTCGCTATGTAAATGCATTTGTTGTTTTCTCCAGGTTTTTGGCTCACATTTTCAGATTCATATGGAAGTTTGGTATTTGTTCTCTATGCATATATTTCTTAATAATGTCTGTTACAGGACGATGTATGACCAAACCAAGTGTACTATGTCAATGTTTACTTTGATATCGCAAAAATGTCCTCTAATTAAGAAATGCTGTCACGATGTCAGCATATCCATGTTTTTGGTGGTCCTCTGACAATTGAGTTCAGTGAGGCTGTCTTCTGGATAGCCCAGTGGCTAGTTAGATCTCAATGTTACTGTCCAGTTGGTATGTAATGCCAATTCAGTGTTTTTTTTTTTAAATTGTGTGTGTAGATTGCACCGTATTAATATCTATAATTTGTGGGTTATACGAATTTTAACTTGGTAGATTTGGCTTTGGCACTTTTAACAATGCTATGCTGGGCATCTAGGGGAATTCATGTGTTCAACTGTAATTGAAAGTGCCTGAGTATTTTGATTTGTACTGACTTGGCCCTTGTTGTCAGCCTTAATACCCATTACATGTTTCTATGATACTTTACATGTTGCTGAAGTCATCATCAGTGATTTCATGAGTTTGGAGTTTGGACTTGATTCAATGCTCATGTCGATGTTTATCTTTCTTTTGAAACTATATATTTACAGTCACAATTCTATTATGACAACAACGGTAATTGTTGATAGTTTTTTTTGCACCCATAAGTTGCTGGTACAAATCATGGTTTATGACTTCATACACATTCTTGTTCTCCTTCCACATGCTTTATATCCACAATACTATGATGCTATTAGTCTGCACCCCACGACATAATATGGCCAAGTCAAGGTTAGCTATCTTCTCTTGATTTTACTATATTCTTTCTGTAATCTCTGAATTTTTATAATTGTCTCCTGTTGAATATTGGTTAAGGCCTAGTGTCTGACTTCAGAATCAACATCTGCAAGTTATTCAGGCACTTTCCATTGAGATCTTCCTATGATGCTTTAGATAATCAAGATTGGGCTTGAAAAAGTTATTGATTGTTGGATGTTTAGTTTGTTGATGTTGATAAGATGACAGTTAAACAAAATTGTATTGCCAAGACAAGAGATGAAGGATACAAAAATTCACGGAGGGAGCAGGAAGTAATGGCAGTGAGCGATGGTGGTGATGGTACAGGGTGCATTGTCAGTTGTATTTTTCTTTTCTTTTTTGTCCGCTTTTAGTTGAGGGAGAAAGAGTTGAAGGGAATGCGATGCTGTAGGTGAGAGTGATGATGGTGCATGAGCAGTTATGGTAAAGGAGCATTTCCCCCTCTTCTTGTTGTTCTGATAATTGAAGCCACGCCAGCAACATTGTATAGCGCTTTTCTTCCTCTAGTTCTAGAGTTATAGGAATGTACAGTATAATATTAGTATTAGTTGTTGTAGTTGGTGCTCATCCTACTTATCTCTGATCTTGGTTTATAGAAATCGTTCTTCATAGTCCTTTGCTAAATCTTAACAAACTATGCGAGCATCCCAATGAAGCCAACATAAATCCTATCCAGATAAAAAAAAAAGAAAAATGAAAAGATGATTTTATTATGGTAGTCTATCAACCCCCTGTTCTAGAATTTCCAGTTTCAATTGAAGCATATAGATTTGTAAATGGATTTGCATGTACACTAAAACTAAGTGCAAAGAATCAACTTGATTGACCTAGGAGATAAATTAAGAACTCACATTGAAAAAAAAAATCAATGTTCATAAATAATGCGATTACATTATAAGGTCGCCGATACTCAAGCAAGTTCAAATTGATATAACATGAAACCTATTAGTGCAAGTCATGTGACCTATAGCTTGGCCTTCGCTGTTGAGGTTTCTCTTACCCACATCTTTATGTGCCCACAACACTTCCATTTGGAGAAAAATAGGCTTACATGTTCCATCAATAGTACCTAACCTTTCGAAGGAAATTCCACATTTAAGCATGGAAGCAAAGGAAAGAGCTTTAAATTAAGCCCAATCCTCTCGTCTCAATCCAAAAACCTTTAATCGCGGAACTTTCCATTTTTGGTTGACAACTTATGGTGGGCTGACTAAGCCCACTATCCTAACTTAATAGGGTCTCATCTTGTGTTGGGTTAAGGAAAATCAGATGAGGGAAAAGTATACGATGAAGAGTGATTAGTGCTTAAGCAATACAAAAGTTTTATTAACTATAAATTACATGCCAAAAGAGCACATAGACAATTAATGATGGGGGTGCAATGATGGTAAATTCAATTTTTAGGGTGCCAATGTGATAATGATAAGAACCCAATCCTAGCATTCAATACTTCGCCCCCTTTTATGGATTCGTTTTTCCCCTCAAAATACAAAATGTAATGAAATACACAAAATATAGACAAATTAGAGGAATATCGAAAATATATAACCAATGGAGAATTTGAAAATGCTGACAAAGAAAAACACTATCCACGTATCCGAAGAAGAATCACGTGACTTACTCCTAAAAAGCTCAAGCGATCCCCATAGTAACTATAGAAATGTCAAACGTATTACTTTTGCGAGTCCCAAATTCTTAGAGCCGCCAAGTGTTCTTCTACATAATTCTCTTTTCAAAGATCCTCGTAATGATTCTATGCGTCAATTTATAAACTTAAGGAACTCTAATGATACCTAGTTACATAATTATCCTTAATGAAGGTTAATTGGCACTTTTACCCTTAAATAAATCCAAAGGAGGCTAACTAACAAATATTGGCTAAACCCTCACCACAAAACGGTTGATTGGCCCATTAAGGTTTTTCCCCTCTTTTGGCTGAAACTTGGTTTCTCATCCGAGGACCCGGGCCTGGGTCCTCATCAGATAGTTATCATAGTGTTGGTGCTGATGTATACTTCAGTTAAACATTAGGATGCCGGGATTATGTCATCACCCTTTCCTTTTTGGTTTTTGTGTTATCTCTTGGGAGGATATCTTGTTATCTGCCTTGTAAGAGTCTCATTTTTCCTGCTGCTAAAGAGTAAAAGGAAGGTTCCTGATAATATTTGATGACTCTCAAAGAAATTTAATTTGTTAACTTCTTACATCAATTAGAATTCTTTGCTATTCAGTTCATATACACCAACAATTTGTTCGTGCTTTTGATTTTTCTGGACGATGACAATGCTTTCATTGATGTTTCTTTCCTTTATGAAGTCCCCTTGTTCAGTAAGTGGAACACATAAGTTATCCGCTCTTAAGTTGCATGGTAAGAATTGGAGAATGGAAATTGCTAATTCTTAAAATTGGCACCGTAAGACCATATCATATGATGGAAAGGGGATGAAAAGTTAGTCATATTGAGGATTGGAGGCAATATGAAGGTGAAAGGCAGGCGTAAAACTCAGATAGGGAAAAAGAATGTGATAAGGTTTCAATCATTTGGAGATGTTCCAAAAAGGTGAGCAGAATGGTGAAAGAAGAATCATGTAATTGAAAAAGATGTGCCTTAAGATGTCAAAATAGGGTATGTGGTATAAAAATGATGAGAATGTTTATCCTTATTATTGCTATCAGTGTTGCTATTGTCTGAGTTGCCCAGTGACTTGTTTATCTAAAGGTGGTGCAATTTCAATTCATTACGTTGGAAAATCTATGACAATATGTTATATTTCACTTATTTCTATTCTTCTTTATTTCTTTTGCAATTTTGTTTAAATCCCACTGCTCCAATGTACAACTATAAGCTGAAGCAAGGAAGAATTATTTGTTCTCTCATATATCTTGTTCTTCGTATGCTTTCCCTTTCAATTTCTGCATTTACAGTTTAATCGGAATGTGTTTTAAACTATTTGATCTTATTTGTAGAAAATTCCCTGCATACCTTTGTTTGTGTGCCTTTTCTGTTTTCCTTATTCTTGGGCAGAGGTGATAATTTATTTCTGTTGTCATTGTAGAGTTTAGAGTGTCATTATATGGTTTCTTTAGGCATTGAAAATTGTCAGAAAGCAGAGAATGCAATAGAGAAGCTGAGTTACACATTTTAAAGGGAATGTTCTTAATCCTTGTATCATAGTGAAACTATAAAGTAAAGTAACTGTGCAAATTGATAGTGATTTAGTCTCAACTTAATAGCATGGACCTGCTTTCTTTTGGTAATTAATTACCTATTTATCATGAAATTAGTATTGGTTTGGGATGCTTCCCTTAAAGCCAAAGTGGGTTTTCCAGTAGGGAGCAGAACCCACGTCCAACTTACACCTGCACCATAGTTCATGGAATTTAAATAAGATATTTTCTCAATGACTCCTTGAGACAATTGTTGTAGTTTAAACTACTGACTTCCAGTTTACAATAAATCAATCTTACCATTGCACCAAAACAATAATGAAAATATTGGCCGATGTTTCAAATCTAACGCCGCTATTCCCCAATATTGGTGACAATTGCAATACATTGGCCAATATGTATTGGCCTTTTTTGGTTGATTCATTGAAATCTTATATACAGACATTTAAAATATATTTAAATCTTATGAGAAGCTTAAATCCACATGCATCATAATATTATAAAACATGGATAGATTTGAGGCATCTTTCAATGATCCGAAGGGATATTAAAATTAATTAAAATTGACTATAACTCTTCAAATAAGTAAATAGATTATTAAAAGATAGTGAAATTATAGTATATAACACTCTTTTTTTGTATGGTCACTAGATAAAAATTTGCTTCTACAACGATCAATTCCTATTAGATCATGACCATTACTGATATTCTCATCCATGGCCAAAGCTTACACTGTCGATTTCATTGTCGATGAAAGTTTAAATGACACAGCGATCTTTTACAAGTGTGATCTTTTGTCTTTGTCAGCCTGCCAATTTACTGCTTCGACTTTGTTGATTTCCTCAGTCTAGAGATATTTGGACTACATCCGGATCCGAAGCAATTGACTGATTTATGGGGGCTATTTTAAGCCTAAACAGTTCGAAAACATTGAGTGAGTATCACAAGGGATCTGAGTTCACCTGCAAGCGGAAAAGGATGTTGCACTGCTGGGAGGAGAATGAAAGGCTAATTCCCTACCTTCCTGACGACATATCACTTGGCATACTTGCCAGAGTACCTAGAGTTCACTATTTGGGATTAAAGCTAGTTTCTCGGCGCTGGAAGGCGGCAGTTACGAGTCCCGAACTATATAACCTGAGAAGAGAACTAAGAACAACCGAAGAGTGGCTTTTCATACTGTCCCGTCTTGAAGAAAGGCTTATATGGCATGCGCTGGATCCGGTTTCACAAAAATGGCAAAAGCTGCCACCGATGCCCAATGATTCCACCGAAGATGGCTCTCGGAAAGGCTTAGCAATCTTCCGAATGTGGAACATGTCGGGATCTCATACGAAAATCACTGATCTCCTGAGAGGCTGGTTTATGAGAGGAGATGAAGTAGACAGAATGCCATTTTGTGGTTGTTCTATCGGGGCTGTGAACGGTTGCCTCTTTGTGCTTGGGGGACTGTCTAGAGCGTCAGCTTTGAGCTGCGTTAGGCAATATGACCCAATTCTAAATGCTTGGCTTGAGTCGAGTCCCATGTCAAGATGCCGGGCATATAGCAAAACGGGAGTATTAAACGGCAAACTGTATGTCGTTGGAGGTGTTAACAAGGCCCGAGGCGGGCTATCGCCGCTTCAATCTGCTGAAGTGTTTGATCCCATAACAGGTTTATGGTCCGAGATTCCGAGCATGCCATTTTCAAAAACACAGGTTCCACTCACTGCATTTCTTGCTGATTTACTCAAGCCAATTGCAACAGGATTGACAACCTACAGAGGTAAACTCTATGTGCCTCAAAGTCTCTACTGCTGGCCTTTCTTTGTCGACGCCGGGGGAGAAATATACAACCCGGAAACAAATTCGTGGGTTGAAATGCCGAACGGAATGGGAGAGAATTGGCCCGCAAGGCAGGCGGGAACCAAAGTAAGTGCTGTTGTTGACGATGAGTTATACGCTCTCGATCCTTCTAGCTCCATGCAAAGTGTTCGTCTTCGAGTATACGACTACCAAGACGATTGTTGGAAAGTTGTTCCGGGAGAAGTCCCTATTCACGATACTGCCGATGCTGAATCTCCGTATCTGCTTGCTGGGTTTCACGGGAAGCTCCATGTGATCACGAAAGACGCCAACCACGATCTCGCAGTTCTGGAAGCTGTTACTCAGAATCATTTTGCTTCTCTGCCATCCAATTCATCGTCTTCCAGTGAACATTCTGTTTCGTTGGCAGAATCTGGGTCGGATATATGGAGAGTTATCGCTACACGGCGAGGGAACTCTGCGGAATTAGTTAGTTGTCAGGTCCTTGATGTGTGATGATACCTACTACTGATGGTAATTCTTCAAATCCTCTTTGTATTTATACATGCAACATTCACTTTGATATGATGTTTCGATTTATCTTTTTCCGGAGCTTCAAAGCCAGTTCTGCTATCCCGCTTAAAAGCAGAATTTTTCTTTTAAAATGTAATAAATTTATCAAATAAAACATATCAAATTTGTATTCATTATATTAGAAGTTTTTCGTGTAGTTTAGTAAATTCTTACTTAGATATATAATCCATGGAACTTGATGCGAGCATAAGTCAGAGGGAAAGTCCATCCCAAAAGACCGGTCTAGTAGGAGGGAGAGCCCCCTAACTTATAAGTTGGAGGTTTTACCTCAAGCTTTCCAATATGGGTCTCGCATTATTTCTCCCTCCTTCAACAACCGCGACCTCGGCGGCTGCACTCTGCGACACTTCACTCGGCGGCTTTCACTCTGTGACGCTTTACTCCGCCTCGGCGCACCGGCAGCAAATCAGTACCTCTGCAGGTAACCATTTTCGATCAGAATCCTCCACAGGTAGCCCTCTCCGGGTTAGGACTGCTGTCAATGAAAGCACCATTTGATGCGAGTATAATCCAGAGGGAGATCCCATCCCAAAAGACCGGCCTAATAGGAGGGATAGCACCCTAACTTATAAACTGGAGGTTTTACCTCAAGCTTTTCAATGTGGGACTCGTATCAGAACTTGTAATATATATTTATAGATAGAAGAATAAACTCTTTACATTCAAGAATAATCGGATCAACTAGACAAATATCAGAGGGGGAATATGGTGGCAAATGTGATTATGAAAATTAGAATTTCATATAGGTGTTTATATCTCTGTTAAAAATAAATAAATTAGATATTAATATTATTACTATTTGACATTTTATAATAAATCAATTTAGTGTGGATAATCAAATCATGTATTATGATTTTGATTTTTATTAAATTAGATTAAATCGTCAGTTGAGATAAACAGTTTAAATAGTCAATACAAAAATTGATTTGGTTTGAGTAAATTATATAGTCTGTATTATTAAACTCATTAGTTTAAAAATTATTTATTTATTTTAACCTATCATTCTTAATATTAAGATAGTAATGATATTTTAATACCATTTTCAAATAAAGCAATAAATATAACAAATATATACAATGAAAAATGAAAATAATTTTATAAGTGAAAAATACTTCATTAATTAAGAACTATTCAAATATTAAATTTAGACTTAGTTTACGGAACTTTGATAAAAAATATATATATATATATATATGAGACATTATTTAATTAAAAAATTAATATTAAAAATAATAAAATATAATATTTTTTAAAAAATATTATATAAAAAAGACTGAGAAATCATCACACTTATCAATAATCAATCAATTTCGTTACCCTTTTTTAAAAATATAATCCTTTTTGCAATCATTAATATTATAAATCAACATAATTTTCTAGTAGCAGCGAGAATTCTAAATTTAAATAAATAAAAAAAATGACAAATTGTCAGGCGGAGATCAATGTGAATGGAGTGGTGGGATCTGATTGGTGAGTTATCTATCCATGAGATTTCTCTTATCCATACGTGGCTCCTCTCACAGCATCTCTTTTGATCTCGTGAGCCCACATAACTTCAAACTAAACCCTCTTCTTCCCAGCAATACAAACAGGGGAGAAGGTAGAAAGAGAGAGAGAGAGAGAGAGATGGCCACTGCTGCTACATCGGCTAGTGCGATAGCAAATGGCTTAAGGTCACCCTTCTTCTCCGGTGGAAAAAGGGGTGGCCTTGCAGGAGGAGCTAAACCAGCGGTGGTTTCCACCGCTCGGAAATTGGTTGTCTCGGCAGCCGCCGGTGCTCCTAAGAAGTCCTGGCTCCCCGGAGTGAAAGCCGGCGGCAACCTAGTCGACCCCGACTGGCTCGACGGATCGTGAGTTGTTCCTTCTCCGCCTCCCCCAGTCCTTTCTCCTCTTCCCCGTAACTACAGTCGTTTCCATGTGACAAGGAAAATATAATCTTAGCGTAGCGGTAGCCTTATAGTTGGTGTGACCTTGTAGCATGACAATAGGCAACATGCGGGTCGAAAAATCTATCTGGATCTAACCAATTCGGGTCGAAAAATCAACCCAAGCAAATAAAAAATGATTTGTGGATAATCTTTACACAGATTTTACATTGTGCGATGATAGGAGACATATTTTAGACATTCTTTGGTGGCGTCTCGTCCCATCTATTGATCCATTCACAATAATGTGGCCACACAATAATCAATGGATATAGATAGCATCACATTACCTAAAGGTGTCTCTCATCCAAATATTCCTCCTTTACCATTTGGTGGCGAAGATTATGGTCGACTGAACTCAATATAAGCAAAAATCTTTCAGATTTTTAAAATTGGGGTTTGTAACAAAGGGGGCTGCAAATGAAAAACATGTATACAGAGATTACATATGTACCATTTCGATCCAACATGGGAGAAAGATAAGTCATGCTGGGACTTCAAGCCAAAAAAATAATTGGGGTACTAAAACAAGTTTTGGGATATTGCAGGCTCCCGGGTGACTATGGATTTGACCCACTAGGGCTCGGCAAGGACCCGGCATTCCTAAAATGGTATAGAGAGGCCGAGCTGATCCACGGCCGGTGGGCAATGACAGCGGTTGTCGGCATCTTTGTTGGGCAGGCATGGAGTGGAGTTCCCTGGTTCGAAGCTGGTGCAGACCCGGGTGCCCTAGCCCCATTTTCATTCCCCACGCTTCTCGGCACTCAGCTCCTCCTCATGGGATGGGTTGAGACCAAGAGATGGGTCGATTTCTTTAACACCGACTCACAGTCGGTTGAGTGGGCCACACCGTGGTCGAGAACTGCTGAGAACTTTGCCAACGCCACTGGAGATCAGGGCTACCCGGGTGGCAAATTCTTTGACCCGCTGGGTTTTGCAGGCACAACAAAGGATGGTGTTTACATCCCAGACAGAGAGAAGCTTGACAGACTGAAGTTGGCTGAGATTAAGCATGCTAGGATTGCTATGTTAGCTATGCTCATCTTTTACTTTGAAGCAGGACAGGGGAAAACACCCCTTGGAGCCCTTGGCCTGTGAAAATTGTGTTTTGTAGATTGGTAAGATGGATATATTGTGATTACCCCCCCAAAAAAAAAAGAAAAAAAAGAAACAAAGGAACATCAGAAGCTCACTTGGTCTTTTTTTCTTCATAATCAGTTCCCCCAAACCCAGTTTTTTTCTTTTTTCCCCATGTACAATCGGCAGAGTAAACTTTTAGGAGCGAACCAGACATTTGTTGGTTAGCTCAGATGTTTTCGTGAGCAGGAAGCATCAAATCTCCATTTATTTTGGAAAAAGCTGGTGGCCGCATGTGAATTCTTTCGAGGCAAGGGGCAGCTTAATATTGTTTACTCTGACGCAGTCAAGATAGTTTTTGTTTAATAGCCAACTTTAATCAATCAATCAATGAACGAAAAAAATACAATCACTTAGTAAAGAAAAGATTTTCGTTTTTTTTTTTTGAGAGAAGGCACATCCTTCAATATCACGAGCATTGTTAAGGCATCTTGAAACAGGAACACGAATGGCAAATTGAGAGCTAATGAAAGGGAAGCTGATGCATTCATATTTTCAAGTTTTGCACTACTCCATCAACCACTCAATCACAAAGAATATATGAATCCGGATACAGAAAATCGAGCAGCAAATTTAGAAACTGAAGCAAATGAACACTAAGGAAAATGAACAGGGACTTGAAAAAGTGAACGTGAAAATGTTGCAAGTTATTCGCTGCCTGTAGCCATTAGAAACTCTCCCTCGCAGACCAAATCACCTCCAACGTATGCCTTGCCTTCCATTTTTGCTATTCCGAATCGTTTTTGCAGCTTGATCAGTGTCATTCTCATCACCAAAGTGTCGCCAGCTATCACTGGTTTCCGGAATCTTACTTTGTCAATGCCAGCAAAGAAAAAATTGTCACGAGATCCCCCGACTTCTGGCAGCAGCATGACCAGCCCCCCAACCTGTGCCATGGCCTGAACGCAACCACAGATGACGTTAGCAGCACTAAAATTAATGAGAACTACCTTCGTGACAAAATCCAATGACACTGTAAAGATTCATACTTCATTCCATCGGCAAAGCTAATTTCTGCAAATTCGAAGTTTGAGGAGCCAAAGTAAAGGTTTTTTTTTTATTCTTTCTCTTTCTCTCCCAACTTAAGATCCAAAGTTTTATATTAAAAATGAGGCAAGAAACCATAACTACCCGACACGGTCTTAAAGAATAGCAATCTGATTATGAACTATTGGGAATGTGTCAACTATCTAGCTGATTGTTAATCATTTGCAGGATGTTTGGCTTGTTGAAAATAAACATGTCAAAATGGAATATAAATTTCTAGGAACAAGATAAAAATAAATATTACATTGTGTGGCTTGCAAGGAATATAACTATTACCACCGTCACCACCACAGCCACTATTGTAGCCAAGAATATCTATTCTCGCAACTATGGAAATCAATAATTCCACCCGTCATTAGTTATTTTCAACACTATGGTAATAATTATCTTCTCCATTACGTGAGATATCTTTCCCGTCCACTCAACTTTGTTATGTTGTATCCTTTATGAGCTCTGAATGTGAAAGATTATGATTTATGATTTCTTTCAAACTCTTGTTTACTCCATCTATCTCTTCTATTAGGAGTCTCTTCCAAATTCCAACATCTCCTGACATACACAAGATTCACATTCACATGACCACCTCACTTCAAAAACCTCACATATTATTTCTTCAATTTGCGC
Source organism: Nepenthes alata (assembly GCA_028571085.2). NCBI lineage: Eukaryota > Viridiplantae > Streptophyta > Magnoliopsida > Caryophyllales > Nepenthaceae > Nepenthes > Nepenthes alata. The sequence continues at coordinate 13,746 of JAOVVI020001810.1, forward strand.
CACCTCAACGATCTCATATAACATCGTTGCGTATTTTGTCTCTTGTAGTATGACCACACATCCATCTCAAAATCTTCATCACTGCTATAGCTTTTTTAACATGGTATTTAGTCATCCAACACTTTGCTCCATATGGCATGATCGATTTAATTAGCAACCTCAAATTACTTTCTTTAACTTCCCAGGGTATTCTTCAATCCTACATGATCCCTATAGCACTTTTCTATTTCATTCAACCAGATTTGATCTTGTGAGTAATATCCTAATGTATGGCCTCATCTTTCTCAAACGTTAACCCAAGATACTTAAAATAATCCTCTTTAGTAGGTTTTAGGCCTCTTTCTTGAACCCATTTCAGGTGGACACGGACCTAGTTAATAAACAACACCCTCTCTACCCTCTAGAGTGAGGTATGATAGATAAACCATCTTTATTGGAATAGACCCATTCATTGTTGGGTCATTTGTATTTATTAAGACTAGCAAATTGGCCCACGTCTATTGTTTATTTAGATTTTGGCCTAAAAGCCCTACTTAGTACATTCGACAATTTCTAATAACTTATATTAACGATTAGGATATTACAAGGTGTGTCATTTCATACTACTAATGGGTTATTCATCATCAATTACTACAACTATTTTAATTTTGGGGCCCTTCATCCGATCAAGGTACTCTGTCTTACTAACCTTGTTCAAGCCATAGGATCAAGCTTCTCCTCCCTCTCCCAACATGACCAAACCCTTCAGAACAGTAAACCAAGCTCCACCACTAATGTATCTGCTCAATTAAATCCTGTGAACTAGAGAATCAAGCTTCTCCACTCTTTCTACTCAACTCAACCTGTAAAACTAGTGTAGTCAAAAGCAAACAGAATGCACAATCTCACCTACTTAAGACTTAGGTTTAAGGTTTTCAAGTTTGTAGTTGGAGCTATTGTCAAATGTTCAGAAATTTTCAAATGCTGGTTGTTTGCACTTTGATAGAGTTTTTAAGTTCTATTTGTGAGGTCAAGTAGTTCTCATTTCAGGAAAACCAGATTTCTATCCCTTCTTCGTCTGTCTCAAAATCACGCCCCATCCAACAGCACTGACTAGTAACAGCTATCATTGCCCATACGCTCAATGAATTTCACAAACAGATAATTTGCAGTTTCACATAAGGCATAGCAGCATTCTGTTGGCCATCATTTGATTACATGTTTTCAGAGGAACTCCACAATCAGAACTGCTTATGAACATCCCATGTACTGAACCCTTACAAAATTAGGAACTCCAACACTTGAATGGCAAAGTTATTATGCCTCTGCCATCTTTACGTTATCTGTTGATTTTCATATCGAACAACAATTGTTGAAATGTAAACTAAAATTACAAATGTGAATCCTCGTGTATAACAATCCTTAATTTGCTGACTGTGCACCAGAACCAAAACTATATCCCCCAGATAGGATGTTACAATTAATTATTTCTACTACGAAATGAAACCTAACGTTTACATGATATTAGTTTCGAGAAAGTTGCAAGACAAAAAATTAGGTAAAGAGAGTGCAGAGTACTAGAATGAGTACCTCAATCATGAGAACACCAGGCATAATAGGCCTCTCAGGAAAATGCCCAGGAAAGAAGTTATCATTTATCGTCACATTCTTAATCGCGACAGCTGAAACTCCTGGATTATACTCTATCACTCTATCTACTAGCAGAAATGGAAACCTAAAAAAAAAATCACCAAAATACGAAGAAATCAATCCTCAGTTTTGCAACAAAATGTTGTCCAAGACAAACAATATGACGCACATGAAAATTACCTGACAAATCAAACAAATTACACTCACCTGTGTGGCAAAATATCGCGAATCTGATTAATGTCCATCACTGTAGGAAAGGCCGGAAACCCTACATCAAAAATAAAATAAAAAAGCAAAACCAACAATTTCGCCATCATGGTCATCCTCACAATGGGAAACAGACAGTGACATAAAATGCATACTCTTTTCAATGGGGATTTCTTCATTACTGGTGATGCTCTCAGATCCGTTCAGAGAAGAATAGGTGACGAAAGTAGTAAGGTTTTTATTTGTGGACGATAGAGAAAGAGATCTGAAATTGAGTGCGGCAATTGGAGACGAGGAGGCGGAGGATAGTTGCAATCTACTGCGCTGATAGAGGGAGGAATTTGAGCTGAATGAAGGGAAGAGATGATGGGCAAGCGCCGACGACGACATTGTTAGAGGGCAAGGAAGGAGACAGATTGTGTGAAACCAGTGAGAAACGAGTTACGTTTCAGTAAATAGGCGAGAGAGGAGTAGGGATCAGGCGAGAGTAACGAGGGAGGGTAGAGAAGAAGACGAGTGGGACGAGAAAAGGGTGATGGGCGGAGTTGCAGAGGACACAGTAGGTGCCGTGGAACGAGGGGCCCTGCTGTACTGGATTAGAAACGAAAAGATTATGAAGATTAATTAATTATAATATAAATATTTTATTTATTTATTTATATATAAATAGATAAATATTTTATTATTTAGAAGTATTTTATTAGTATTTAAAATGTATATTTGAATAGCTTTTTTTTTTTTAATAATTGAACGTCCAAGGTAATTGGATGGGATATTAGTTAAGAGTATATCTAATTAAAATCCGACCGTTTGATTAGCCAGATGTAATAGATTTTAAATTTATTTAGTTTGTTCAAGATATATTAGATTATAGGTA
>JAOVVI020001811.1:6481-19726 GCA_028571085.2 Nepenthes alata
ACTATCAATACATGTCGGCCTATATTTATATTAATGCACCACAATAATCTTAGCATCTTCAATAAGAATTGCATACCACTCACTGTAACCCCATGTTTGGCTGGTGGGAATAGAATTTCTGTTCCCACCTTATTCATTCAGGAATATTTATTCCACTCACTCAACAATCTTAGCATCTTTAATAAGAATTGCATACTACTCACTGTAACCTCACGTTTGGTTGGTGGAAATATAATTTCTATTCCCACCTTATTCATTCAGGAATATTTATTCCATTATTTGGTTGTATTTTAACAATAAATACATATTCTCGAAAGAATAGTTATTCTCGGATCTTAAGGAATAACAATTACCATCTTCCCATTGGTATTAATTATTCCCGAATAGTTGGAAATAACTATTCCCGCATTAAATTTTTTATATTCCGAAAATGCCCTTATACATACACACACACACACACACACATAATTATTTGATATATAATTATTTAACAATTGTATTTAATAAATATTTATTATATACACGTAATATTATATATACGTAATATTTAATAAATATTTAATACGTAATATTATATCAAATAATTAATAAATATTTGATATATACACATAATTATATATATATATATATATATATATAATATTTAATAAATATTTAATACGTAATATTACGTATTATATAATAATCAGTAATATTTTATCGAATATTATATTAAATATAATATTTAATAATACGTAATATTATATCAAATAATTAATAAATATTTGATATATCACGTAATTATATATACGTAATATATATTCAATTATATATATTATATCAAATATTTATTCCTCATACTATTCTACAAACCAAACATTAGAATACTAATTTTCAACTTATTCTATTCCAACAACTAAATATGATAATAACAATTCCCAACTCCATTCCCATCTTATTCTATTCCCTGAAAATAACTATTTTATTCCCATATTTTTCATTCCAATAACCAAATGTGCCGTGAAAATTTGAGACCATTACCTGTCCATAGCTAGCACAATAAAGGCGGACACATAATTTAACAAGATGTCTCTCTCTGATTGCATGACTAAACTGCACCAATTTATCTACATGAAAACATCTATTCATATTAACATTAGATATATCTACATTGATGCCATGCAGGCTTGTTTAGAGAGGCACGGGTGCTCAGTATCCCAATCAACCCAAACCTTTGGTGGTCCCATGCCCAAGGCTAGCTGAAGCTTTATTTGGTAGAGTCAGGATACTCTTCAGAACCAGAAAAGGTTGTTACAGTTTAGTTAGAATAAATCTTCCCCGTTCCTGAATGTAATTAACACAAGTTCAATTATCCTTGTGTGCTTGCATTATCAACATATTAGACATGTGTAACACATAAAAGAGATTCTTATTGTGAAATATTCCATTACTACAGTTATTTTGTCACTCTGTCACCAACTCTGGAGATCTTTCCTTTATGTGCGGGTGAAAACCCCTCAGTGTCTCTACTAGAATTTCCCTAATTACTCGTTCGGAAGATTATTGTGTTAATGTTACAGATTGATGATGGAATGGACGACCTTCACATTTTTTTCCCTATCTCGTTTGGGCAGATCCGAATAAAACTTAAAGAGGGTATTTATAATCATCGTGAAGGTAACCATTGCATCTATAAGAAGAGACTTGGATGATTAATAACTTCACGTAACTTCAAACAACTATTATATGTTCATACTCTATTACACAGAAAAGATTACTCTGAGATGTTGCATTTTTATCACATAGTATGAAGGTCAGCTTAGTTTAACCTAGTAGAAACATTTGTCTGTCATTGTTGCCATTACTTTAATTTCAGTAGACCACAGGTAACAACAGGTCGTTAGAAGCTTCATGTAGGTTGATGGCAATATCCCTGTTCCTCTCAAAAGATAGCTTCAATCACCATTTCGCTAAAGCAGTATTCCATAGATTTGAGCAACTGCAGTCGTACTCCTTGACATGAGTTATTTAGCTCATATCCAGAGATGGTTATCCTGGACATACAACGATTAACTATTGGGTTCAAAGAAGGAAATAGGTGCCAATCACACCTTAAACAGAAGCTCAAGAGAGTTCCTTATTATTAATATTTCCTTCCGTCATTATTGGGTTTCTTTAATACTAAAATTTCCATATTATTGGAGCTTCCTCATGTTTTTATGACCTATGTACCCACTGAGTTATTGATCAATGATATTATATTTACGGCAATCACCTATAATTGCTCTCCCTCCCCTCTCATATCCCTCTTTGCTGTGCTTCTTCACCCTCTTCCTGGTCGTCTTCTTCATCTGCATCATTTCTACCCCTTCCATGTCTTCTTCCCTTCTGTTCATCATCCCTCCTAGAACATGTTTGACTAGCTGCACACTGCTAGGCTGTTTGCATCAAGACGTGGGTCATTTGTTGACTAAAAGGATGAGTATAGATCATAAACTTAACATCTGAATTAAGAGCTCAAAAACCATGATGGCCACATACCAAAGGTTAGGTTTGAGAGAATTAAATGACCTGCCACCCTCCATATGCAAGTGCCCAAGAGAGAACAATAAGTATTGATTTCTATCCCATCGTTCCCACTCCCTATAAACAACTTGCAACCTAAGTTATTTCATTAGGTCTCTCACTGAACAAAGGCAGTCCTAGTAAGGATTACAATATCAAATTAAAAAAATCCTAGAAAAATATAATATCCTCCTATTTAGAGCTATTTGCACACCATGCTTGTCACAAACATCAACCAATTATAAACACCACAGAGACAAATCATAAGACAGCTAAATTGCTTGTGAGACTAGTAATTTTCACTAGAGGATAACATAGGTGAGACTCATGATAACTCACAAGTTCAGGCCCACAAATGTGGAAAAGCAACATCTCATTAGTTCTGAAGAAGTCTCATATATTGTTACAAAAATACCTCAACAGTTCAATAATATCATGCAATATTCAGATAACTATTTAATATAGAGGCTCTCCTTTTTTTGTTTTTTGGGCTAAGGATCACAGAAGCTCATGCATCAGAAATAATTCAGTCAATGATTGAACACATGCATCAAATTGCAATATCTATTTATCATTTTTTAATACAAGGCCCACAAGACAAGAACAACCCCACATACTGTGGTATATTGCAATTATACCTTCACTTATGACTAAATTTTCTGGAAAATATCGTCAATTAAAGATATTAGTATCTAAACCCCTTTGAATTTATAGGATCTCCAACATCACATTAATAGAATGCTTCAGGCATTCTTCCACTGCCTGCCCAAAGTATGAAAATTTTAACAACCATTCACAAAATGGCCATTATAAAAGGGTCAAAACTTTGATTAGTGAAAGCAAGCAAGCCGCAATAACGTGTATGACAGTTCTCAAACTGATGGAGAACTGTCCCGAATCAAGAATAAAACTTTCGTTCAAATCTTCCATTCAATTCCACTGAAAGAACAACGATAATGATGAATTTATAGGAAATGCCTACCTCAATCCACCAAATTGACATACTGTAAATAAATAAAGACAAAGATATGCCTTACACTTCAAATATCTAAAACATTGTCTAAATTACAATAATACACTTCAAATAATTGAAATTGATTACATCCCTTACATGCATTACACAAACAAGTAGCACAAATCTGTACATTCATGCGTAAATGTGTCTGCAGTAAATGTGTCTGCATGTGTATTTCTGAAGAGAATGCATAAGCAGAAATCAAATGCTAAGAAAACAGCCAACGATCACAGATTGTAGATTATAGTTACTAGAATAGACATTCACTTCGTTACAACATCATTTCTTCCTGCAAATACAAAATGCAATGGTCATCATGCATCTCTATCTGTCGGAAGAGCACAAGCAGACCAAACTCTATCATGCTTGAAAAGAAGCCACAGCTAACTCACATGGGTAGAGACCATAGCATAATCATCAAAGAAAGAAAAAAATCTTACTCTTTCTGAAGGAGAGTAAAGCTGCAGCAAAGAATACCAACAACAAACCAGCTGGAATTAACCTTTTCCAAGAACATACAACCATTATAGCCAAAAGAAAGTTCAATGACAAATTAAGCCAAGAAGATGAAACTTGGTGCAACATTAGGATTACTTTATTTTGACCTAGAGATCATGGATTCAAATCCCAAAAATAACCTCCTTATAATACGAGTAAGACTGCATATATTTGATTCTCCCTAAAACACACAATGTAGGAGCCCCATGCACTGAGCATCGCCCTTTCAAAGATGACAAATTAAGTCAATGTAAGAAAACAACCAAGCACACTCTTCAACCCCCCACCCCCAAAAAATAAAAACCTATTTATCCTCTTCACCAACAAGCCATCTAGCTGCTCTCTCTAAATTTTTACTTACAACAACCATAACAGTGCTTAAAGCCCCACTATATTGGGTATGTTATTTTAATGCTCTTTTCCAAACACCTATTCTCTAGCAGTACATTTGGTTCCTAAAATGTAAATAAAATGGAGTGGAAGATATTCCCAAAGAATGAATAATAAGATGGAAATAGAGTTGATAATAAATAATGCTCCATTGGGTTAACATGAATGGATAAATACTAACTCCATTCCTACATTTTGTATTGGAAGGAATATATGCTGAATTATAATTGGACACATTTGACAAACAACATTTTCATGGACTAGCACGGTCAACTTTAGGCATGACGACATGTTGGCCATAGTCATGCAGGTAAATGACAGCCCTAACCCAACACGAATTCAAAATTTTCAAATTATGATATTTTACGTTTTTTAAAATATAAAGTTCTTAAATTTCAAACTTTTATTTATAGTAAAATTATATTTGTTAACGTAATGTTTTTATGTAACTATTAAATTTAATGTTTTAGGTAATTTATTATGTATGTACTAACTTTTGTGAAAATGAAATTTCCTAAGAACAATTAAAAGTACAAAAACGACCACAGCATGCCCAAATTTTAATTCTTTGGCAATATACATTTTTCAATGCAAAATTATATTTTGGGTAATTTTTATGCCATATTAAATTCTTATGTGCAAAATAACATTTTCATTAACATGGGAAAATGACCACAGATGGCACAGCCTAGCTGGATTTTTTATTTTTCTTTAAATCAAATATTTTATATAAATTTTTAACATAAATAGTAAATTTTTTACATCATATATTTAATCAAAAATAAAATAAATAAAATAAAATTTAAAAATATAAAATGACCATGAGCCAGTTGGCCGGGTTTTGATAATGGATCATAGGTGAAAGTAGAGAGGAGAGCTGAGATCTGCACATATTTGTAAATGAGAGGGGAATAAGTAAGCCCAAGAGATGGTATTTGGTTTCTAAAATGGAATAATATAGGATTTGAACAAGGTTGAATAATAATTACAGAGTTTGGTTTACAAATAAAATAACTATAACAATTATCACTGCTGCCACCTCAGCATGGCCAGCCCAAAATCACCACCACCACCACAATCACCCACATTGTTGTCAACCCCATCATCACAACAGTGCCAATACCACCCTGCTTTTGCCACCAAGGTCACCACCAGCACAACAACTGCCAGCATAGTCAAAGCGGCTGTTGCCATAGCGATCATCAATACTGGGAATATCTATTCGCACTACTATAAGAAAAAATAATTCCATGCTTCCCTAGTTATAAACTATTCCATCATCTATGATAATACGTATTCTCCCAGTATTAACAATTCCCACCTAAGAATCAAACCAAACAAGGCAAAAACTATTATTAGGGAATAAGTAGGACCATCCAATCAAATACCACGTCAGGGGTTTACTTATTTACACTAACAGTACCAACAAAACAATAATGAACCCACCCCAGCAGGGTATTGAGATTTTGTCATCTCAAGGAAGCAGAGAAAAGGAGATTAATGAATCTTGATTCTTGACTCGAATTTGGTCCTTTACCACTTGGACTGAGCGCCTTGGAAAGAGCAGAGAAGGGAAACAATCAACAAGACTTTGTGTCCACACATACAAACGTTTCCCTCCCATCCCCCACCACCTCCAAATCGCCCACCTGAGCTATCTATAATTAGAGCATGTTTATTTTTCAAAATTGCTTTGGTCTTCTAGTTCTTTCCCCTTCCCACTTTTCAATTTCCATGGTTTTTTAAAATGCGTTTACTTGTTTGTGTTAGAAATGTACCCATTTCCACAATTCCATATTCTTTGGTAGTCGTCAACAACGTATTCATCAATCAATATATAATTAGTAGTCATTGCATATGGTATTAGTTATGAAGGAGTCAGTTATGGCTATATTAGTTACAACTGAGTCTTTTATGGCTATTATTGATACACTAATTCTTAATAACAATGATCTTTTAAATTATTAAAAGTGTGATTTGATTTTTAACCTTAAATTAATGATGCACATTAAGTTATTACCAAACATTAGGCAGTAAGCCAGTAACCTAAGTATTATTAAAAAGATCACAATTTGAACTCTCAAAAATAGTAGCATTCTTTTACTTTTAAGTGGGAATGTGGATATTATAAATTGGCAATATTTACAGGTTTAGTTAATTAAATAATTAAATCAGATTCCCTTAATATATATTTAATTTTTTGGTCAAATTTAGCAAGTACAAATATTTTTAGGTTTATAAAACAGCAATTGCATCTTTATAAATTCTCGAAAAAAAATTCTATAAAATAGATATAGAAAACTATGAAAAAACCATCTTTATGACTTGTAAAAAAATTCAAAAAACAGCATTCTGATAGTTCTAAGTTTTCTAAAATTCAGTAGATCATTTGAAAACAGGAAATAAAGACATATTTGAACAGATATTCTAAATCAGTCCTTGCTTCTCTTATTGTTTAGGGTGAGCATTAAGGGTAAGATAATTTTGCTCAATGAAAATGCCAGGAACCCATGATTTCAATCTTAAAAGGATTTTAGCAACTAGCAAGTTTAAATTGATCCACCAAAACAAATGAAATTTAGGGTTAATTCAGTTGTCAAAAATTGAAGTTATTTTCTGTATTACTTTTAAGAAAATAAAATCTAAACAATTTGTTTAAATCAATTTATTTCCAACTTGAAACTAGAAAATATTGTTTTCAATTTTTCCAGCTGTGTACTGAATCTTTGGATACATCAAAATGATGTTTTTCAAAAATTTCCACTAGTCATAAAGAAAAGTCTCCTGTAATTTTCTAAACTTAACTCATAGATCACCTTTTGAGAATAGTTGATGGCAGAAACGTGATTTTTTTAGCATATAAATACAAATATCTGTCAAATCCGAAGTAATATTTATAATACATAATAAAGAAAATTGATTTCATACCCAAGTCAAAGTTTATATTTTTTTTCCTTTTTTCCATAGGAATTACCTAACAATTGTGCTTAGATTTTCAATCCTTATAAATGATATCCTTTACACAGAAAAACACAATTATATCAATTGACATAAGGAGCCAAACATGTTGTCCCCTTTCAACATCTTGGTTGCTGTCTAACTCTAATTAATAACTTAATGAGACTTATCATCTATGCATCATTAACGTAACGACAATGTTACACTAATTACTTTATTAATAATTTGAAGGGTCATGATCATTGATAATTAGTGTATTGTTAGTAACAACACTTGACTTATCAACAAGAACTACCGTAAGCAATGTTTTGTTTAGACTCAACCATTTATTGGCAACATTAGAATTAGCCTCAAACAACTCATTAATTTCTTGAGTTAAGCTACAATGAACTAAGCTCCAGCTTTTAGCCGAGCTATCACAAGTTTAATTCAAATAGTTGGTTTATGGTAAAGGAATACTACCAAGTAAAACATTGTTTAAGGCTAACTCCTCATCTAAATGAGCTCATAAAATAGGTTGGACTCAACTTAATAAACTTCTTGAATTGTGCTTGAACAAGTTTTAATCAACAATTTCAAGCCAAGAACCAAATAGCTTGTTTTAACTAGGCGTGTGTGAATTGATCAAACATTGCTAACAAGTAACAACTATTATTAATATTGAGTAGTACATGAAGCCATGATCCAATAAATATCTCTAAATCTTATTCTATTAATAACTATTAATACAGATACATAATCAAATAAAGATATTAAAAATGATTTTTTGATGTGGAAATTGACATTTTTTAACATAAACAATAAACACACTTTTTAGAAAAATTGTGAAAAGAAAAAAATGAAAAAAGAAGAGAAAGCTTAAAATAAAAATAGAAAAAAAATTTCCCACTAAATAGAACCTTAATATTTCTAGGGGATTGGTAAATTGTGCATATGAACAAAAATCCTTTGATGCAAAATACCATGAATAATTCGCTAAAATTATATGAGACGAGTAAAAAGGATCAACCTCTCAATCAGCATGCTTTCTGAATCATGCAAAAAGGAATTCGTTAATTCCACCAGCATTTATCTGCATACTAGGACTTTCAAGACCTCAATTAACCATTTAAACTCATGAAATCTCCAAATCCTTTTCTATCAGATGCAGCATCTTGAACCATTTCTGGAAGGATACAGACAATCTTAGTACAAATCAAAACTTGATGCCTAGAAATAAACTACAGATCTTTTAAAACTTTAAGTGAGTTACCAGGACATGCTTTGTCATCCATTCTATCTATGGCTTTCTTCTCTTTGGCAGTGAGGGCCTTCTGCAAAGGCAGCTCAGCAATGAAAAGTAGAGTTTGAGCCCAGCCAGCATATTTCCCATATCTCAATACAAATGCCTCTGCCACACGACTACATAGCTTAGGTGTCAGGCGGGCGCCTGCGAGCTCAGGCATGAGGTATCTTGTAGCAATCTTGCTCAACCCCAAGAACAACAACAAGAATTGCACATCAGGAGTAGAGTCTTAAAAATATAGGTATCATCATATGATCTAATACAATCCAATCAGAGCTTAAGAAAAGAAACATAAGCTAGGCTGTTTCATTATTGTTATACTGTACCTGTATTGTTAGAGAACTTCTGATTATCAATATTCTAGAAACAGTAGAGTAGTGCTACAGTTTCTGATGGTAGCCAATCAGAATATTTTAAAATTCATGTGCCAATGAGGACTTAGCCGGGTGGTGCAACATCATCCAAGATATTGATGGCCCAGATTGCATTCATGTGACAGCTTCCGAGCTATTGGTTTTACTGCTGATTACAAAATAGTACATTTGTTGGCATTGCCTTCTTTCTTAACATCAGAAGTTGAAGAGGTCTGTTTTTATTCCCTTTGGTATCTTAGGTTTCCAAAAAAATTATGACACTTCAGAATAAATGACTTGACCTCTAAATATCATATCCACCCCTGTGATCACTTTAATAATAAATAAAAGTTTAGCAATTAACTTTTCTGAATGATCTTTATTAATGTCAGCACCTTGACTGTCATCATGTCACATACAATACAGACATGATGATGGAAAAGGTGATGCAGCATTGCCCTCAGAGTGGGATTTTACAAATGTCAAATGGTTCTGAAGATAGCCATGCAGTTACAAACTTCTCTCTACGCAAAGCTAAAAGGAAAAAGCAGCAACATGTTTGGCAAGCTGATCAAGACAAATTACAACTTCGACCCACGGAAAATATAGAAACCTATACAAACAGGCAAGATAAATCTCAGCCTCACTCCCGGTGGCGGATGCATGTTATAGGTTGAGGGGTCAATTGATTTCACTCAAAAAAATTATGTAAATAAAATATATACACAATATTAATAATCAAACTGAAATTTTTAATTGATCCCACTGAAATCCTTTAATGAAGCCCATTAAATTTTATTAGCCACTATAATTCACCTATCACTCTAAGATTAGTCGATTTTTCACATTTTAGGCAAAAATAGTAATATAATAATTTTAATTTACTGTAAAAGAAGCGAAATTGTAAAATTATTGACCTGGCTAATAAAAAGTCCTAGATCTACCACTGCTCACTCCTTCAAGTAAGTCAGGTGTTTAAACTGCAAAGCAAGGCTTTTTGCTGAAATTTGATTACCCCTACAGGTACAGATCAAATCAAAGATCTCTTTCTTTTCCTTTTTTAGCCAGCAAGAAGACCAAGCTTTAAACAAGAGATTTGATACAAGTTCCTTGGTTACCTTCAATTTAGATTGTCCCCTACTAAACATCAAACTTAAGCTGGAATCATATACAGCTGCCAATACTAAATGATTAATAAATAACATCATCAACAAACTACATCAAATAGCAGCACAGCCAGGATAAAGTGACTAGTTTAGATTGTTCAGTACCTGCCAAACATGTGTATCAACAGGAACTGCATGGTGTTGATCCAGAGAGAAGAGTGCTACACATGCTGCAACTTTGGGACCTACACCAGGCAAAGTGGAGAGAGCATTGATGACCTCCTCAAGATCTAATTCACGCAGCGAAGAAAGCCACTCTGCACCTCCACCAGGCTTGGATTGCAAAGCTTTTACTGTGCCACTGATGTACTTGGCTCTGTTCTTGCAGACCAAGAATATAAGCAAATGCCAAAATTACATAATAACACTAAATGATAGAAATACAGGGATAAAATAGGACAAAGTATCCCAAATCAAATCATGGACAAGGGAAGGACTTCAAGTATTGGCTGCTATGCAACAAACAGAAACATTTTCAAAAACAAATGTGCAAGCATATGTTAGAACTTTCAGAGCAACGCACAGTCACAAGCATCCAATATATCCCACCAGTAGTAGGAGATGTTAGAATTAGTACATAAAATAACTTTGTGTTTGATTGAAATAATCTAACGCAGAAGATATTAAGTCTTGAGCTCTAGCAAGGACCTCATGGTTCCCATTTAAATTTGCCCTCTTCAAACTCAAAATAAAGTGAGCAAGCAAGGCTGCCATTTCAACTAGATAAGAAATTAAAGGGAGAGTTATGTCATTTCAGGAAAAGAAAAAAAATTGAGCCTCTCTTTCAAGTGGGTTAGCTGTTAATCATTTATTCTTCATTTTGTGTTGCTTCTGTAAGTCAGGACCAAGAGTAGGGGATAGTTGTTTGCCTACCTTAAACACAGGTCCTATACCTAAAAGTTTGCTCAACCTTATGTATGTGTTTGAAAATTTTCATAACTTACAAGATAATTTTGAGAAGGGGATGTAACTCAGATGTAGAGCGCTATAGGGTTCGCTCGCCCGCATCTCCAAACAAAAAAGCCTATTTTAGAAGGTGGGCCTTCAAAAAAGTAAAGCTTCTCTATTGTTACCTAGTGGGTACAAAATTCAAACCACAAAAACAGTTTCTTTATAATGCAAGGATAAAGTTATATGCGTTTGATTCCCCATAAGCATACAATCTGAGAAGCGTCTACACTAGGCTCCCTTTATACAAGATAGTTTCAAGAAGGCATGGAATTGGCTACACATAAAATAAGAGGACTGTTGACATCTCATAAAACAGACGTGATTTCAAGTTTTTGTCCCACAGTCTAGAATCAGTGGCTATCTGAAGAAGTCCCCCTCATTAATACCCTATCCACCCTACCTGCTATAAGTAAAAGCTATTGATGTCCTGAACCTGATTTAAAAACAGACAATAGAAAAGTGTTTTATATCCTGCTTCTTTCACACAGATATGTTTTTGAGAGAACAATTTCCCAATTTCATATGTAAAAAATTGAGTCCTGGTTACTTTTCATTCCTTGATCTCCCCCCCTCCCCCATATGACTCTAGCTCTCTCTACCACTATCCCAAATATAAGTAACACTCAGATCTGTTTGGTTGTTATTGGACACTTTATATGAAAAAAATAACAACATAGAATAACAGCAACCGTGTGCATGACTGCTATTCCTAATTCCAAATGAAGATGGAATTCAGCATGGATATTCAAAAAACAAAATCTATGAAACCAGTTGAGATTTCTCAACGTAGGATGAAAGACTTTGAATTTGAGAGAAAAAATCTTCATGCGTTAATATACACAAGGAGAAGCCAAATGCTAAGAATGATTAATCTGTTTTTCTCTTCTCTTTTCAATTCTGTAAACAGTCAATGAAACTGAAATCCCCAGCCATTCGCTAAGATAAAGTAGTATCGACCACTAAAACTAAAATTCTCCTATTATTTTAAATAATTATGACTTCTATTAAAAACTAAAATTGTAGGTCAGATGCCTCGGGAAACTGGCACCAAGCTTTCAAAAGCTTGCATGAACAAAATAAGCTGTTCATCTATGTTTTATGCAGCACTTCAGTTGAATGAAAAAGCAGCAGCGGTAAAATTCTCCTTCCAGATGATCCGGTCCTTGAATTGTTGTATTACAAGAAGTGAGACGACTACTGCTTTGAGTTAGCCATTCTCCACGGTCCACAAAAGTAGGTAATCTCCAAAAATTTGACATATTACAGCACGGCCAGCGGTACATTTGTGAATAACTCAAAACTGATTATGAAACTGCATAAGCAGATAAATATGAACGAGAACAATATAATGCACAACAGGGGAGAACAGAATCCAACCTATAACCGAATCCAGCTCCTCGGAGATCCTCTTCCGATACCATAGCCAACCGTTCCAAAGACGGGAAGTCGTGAAATTCAAAACCCTCAACCCTGCCAAGAAAATTACCCAGCGACGAAATATAATCGACCATCCGGGTAATCCTGCCAATATTATTGTTAGAAGAACAAAGGAACTGCATCAAGCACTCCAAGGGGTCCTGCCTAAGCACCCTGGCACCACCGAAATGGGAGGCCAGCAGCGCAAACCTCTCATCAGATGCGGAAAACTCCTCCCACAAATCAGTTAAACAAATGCCCACATTGAGAAAATCAAGCAAAGCCAACTTAGAATCATCAGTTTCAGCAGATGCATTATCATGAAAACAATAAGCAACATCACCATCATCAAGCTGTTTGAGGGACACCAAATGGGATTTCACAACACCAGTGAACTGAAGTGGACCGGTTTGCTTCCACCTGAAGGTTTGGCCAGTTGGGAATGTCAGAGGCAATGAAATCTCTGATTTTCCCAAATTTAAGGGTACCCACTTCTGGATTTGGCCCGGGTTTGGTGAGCATATCACTTTGAGGGTTCGAGTGAGAGATTTTTTGGGTCTTCCTTTGGATGAGAGGGCAAGGGTTTGTGCGGTTTTGAACTGGCGGGTCTTGTGAAGGGTTTGTGGAGTCGGAGGTGTTGACGGCGCCGATAGGGGGCAAAGGGGTAGA
>JAOVVI020001812.1:0-22916 GCA_028571085.2 Nepenthes alata
CCTCTTAGCTTCTGGGCCTGTTCTCCAACTGAGCCGTTAAAGTGTTGACCGTCCTTCTTGGGCTTCCGTTGACTTTTTGGGTCAGCCCATTATTGATATACCTATCAGATAATATCTATGTCTTATCTTTATGGAAGAATGTGATATGGAGAATTAACTTTAGACTTTTTTGTAATAATTTTCCTAAACTAGTGAGCCCCATACAACTCCCTGCCCCTCTTAGACAAAAAAATCTTTTAAACCGATCTAATAGAAAATGCACCATAAGTGTCCGAATTTCATTTAACTTTGTTCGAGATAGCTGGGTTAGGGGCATTGGATGGCCAGAATTGAACTATTGAACCAATTGCCAACTAAGTATAAATAGTGTAGCTCCCCCAGATGCTATAGATGACGGGCTCCACCTTAGAACTTCACGACAAACCTATTTCAACAGTGATGTGAGTGGAAAAAGTATCGATCATGATCCTCAGAAGATGCCAACGATCTAATCGAAGAAAGGTATTCTAACCATTACCAACAACGTGTCACAAAAAAATTTTAACCCAGCCCGAAAGTTACTGATCTTGTAAAAATTTTAAGTGAAAGATTGAGAAATCTTAAACATTCATATGCATATCACTTTTATACGGTGTCTATGCACTAATTTAAACAAATAAAACTGCCACTACTTTTCGCTGGTCTCCATATTTACCTTGTGAGAAGGGTTTTGCTTGTTAAATCTAAATCTTTTGAACGAGATTTCATTCATTATTTCGTTCACAAATCTCCTCTCAAGTCGTTTTTGTTGGTGCCTTACTAGGAAGGTGTGCCCTGTCAAAGTAATCAATGAAAAATACTATCGATACTCCCAATGACTATCTTAGAAATAATGAAAATATAAGTCCAATATAAAGAATATTTGAGATATTAGACAAAATAAGGTGGGATTTTTTTTTAGTATAATTAAATATTATTAAAAATATAATTACTTTATTTTTATGATTTATGTTTTATAAAATTGGTAACAACAAAATTAAGAATGAAAAAGAATAAGTAATATTTAAAAAGTAAAAAAATCGAGAACAAAATAGAATTTCCCGATAAATATTTAACATAAATGTGAGATTAGGTTAAAAGAAGACAGAATAGAGAAACAAATAACTAAATAACAAAATGATTAAGACATTTGATCGCCGACAATTAAAAACACTCCAATAAAAGTGTGCAGTTAAGAGAGAGAGAGAGAGCGACAGCGAAAGCGACAGTAGAGAGAGGGGCGAGGGGAGAATCAACTGTGATAAACCCCTGTAAGCATTTGCAATCGCACAGCGATTTTGAGAAGAGCAAACAAGGAAAGTAGATCCTCGAAGACACGGGAGGGGATAGAAGAGGTGGTGCAGCAAACTGTCTCACCGAAATCTTGGTGAGAGACCGGATGAAATTGATAGAGAAAGGAATGGTCGAGAAATTTGAGAAATACGGTGGTAGAGACGACGGCGGATGCGGCAGACTAGGAGGAGACGGGGGCCGGGTGTTGATCGTGGGAGTGAAATTGGACCAGCTGAGCAGAGAGCTACTTACTTGGGCGTTAGTTAAGGTCGCTCAACCAGGAGATCGTGTTGTCGCTCTTTACGTCCTCAATGCCTCAAATGGTTCGCCCTCCCCCTGCTCTCTCCTTCTCACTCGGTTTTAATTTGTTAGATTTTCGTTATCTCGCTTTCCGCTTTCATAGTTACTTTCCAGTTATTGAAGGCCTCTTTGTTTGCTCTATCTCTCTAAATTAGGCTCTGCAATTTGTTGATTTAGCTTTGTTCTGTTCTGTTCTGTTTTGTTTTGTTTTGTTTTTCTCTAGAAGAGCAATCGACGCTTCTTGCTCTGGTGAAGACATTTGATACTGTTATAGCTGTTTACGAAGGTTTCTGCCACTTGAAAGAGGTACGATTTTTTGTTAAGCTTTAGCTCCTGCTCTCCCACCCATAAATCATCCTTCTTGAAACCGCAGACTCTCGGGATCAGTGGATGAATACGGATTTTGTTGACATATATGCAACTATTCTACGAAATTCGCATCCTATTGGAAGAAAATGAAGAATAATAGTAACTATTTCAACTAATTTATGAGTCTATTGGATCAAAATTAAAGTAATACAGTGACATGGATCATAGAATTTCTGGGTGTAATGATCCTTTAGTAGTAGTACTTTCTGTCATCTGCATAATTCTAAAAGCCTTTTGTACATATTTAGGAAATTCCAATTGCGTAGTTTGTTTCAATATTGAATTATATATCATGAGGATCGATAGGCCTGGCAAATGAAACATAAGATTAAGGTGTCAATTTATATTTTAGTTATTACTGTATTTCCTATCAGCAACAGAGAATTCTTCTTTATGGATCAACTGAAACGGTTTTGATTATGTAGGTTGATCTGAAGATGAAGGTATCTAGAGGGTCGTCCGCACGTAAACTTTTGGTTCATGAGGCAAAGCAGTACGACAGTGCTACAGTAATTGTGGGAACTTCAAGGACCCATCATACAATTCGATCACCAGCTTCTGTGGCCAAATATTGTGCCAGAAAATTATCACTTAGTTTCTCAGTGTTTGCTGTTGATAATGGAAAAATTGTTTTCAGAAGGGAAGCAGCTCCTTCAGCTTATTGTAATTCTTGGGACAGTTTGGTTTGTGAATCTGAACATGAAAGTCCTCATAGTTTAGCAAAACACGGCTCAAATGCTCGGAAATGTACCCTGATAAAAAAATATTTTGGCTGCACACAAACTTCTGCCTGGAAAGATTACCCTTCGGACCATTTTGTAGTTGAGTCAAATTCCGACAGTGGCAAGGACAACCCATTGGCTATCGTGCCATTCCAGAATCCCGATCCTTCTTCAGGAGAATCACTTGCAATGGTTCAAGAGCCATGCCATTTAAAACGTGGATGGCCATTACTTCGTTGGGTTTTTTTACCCAGGAAGATGTCTGCAGTTTGGCGCTTACCAAAACTGCGAATGCAGCACTCTCCAACAGCCATCCATCCTGATGAAAAACGCATCAACTCTTCTCAAAAGGATGACCGAGCGCTTAATTTGAATGGAGAGAATGGTGCAATTGTACTGGTTGAAGGAACTTCAGCCTCTTCTCCCCGTTCTCAATATCACGGATTGAACTCTTTTCCAAGTGAATTGGAAGTCCTCCATATGAAATACTCATCCACCTGTAGATTGTTCACTTACCCAGAGCTGCTGTCGGCTACATCTAACTTCACACCTGGTCTGTTTCTCTTTCAAATTTTGGTGTCTTTATTTTTAAGATCCCGGGTAAATTTATATGTAGTTAGATAATAATGTTTGATTTTTTTTCCCTGTTTATTTCTTTTGTTCAGATAGAATGATTGGAAAAGGTGGCAGCAGCCAGGTTTTTAGAGCAACTCTTCCTGATGGGAAGGAACTGGCAGTGAAAATATTGAAGCCATCAGAGGATGTGTTAAAAGAGTTCCTTGCAGAAATTGAGATAATTACAACAATCAATCACAAAAACATAATTTCTCTTTTAGGATACTGTTGTGAGGATAATAATCTCATCTTGGTTTATGATTTATTATCACGAGGAAGCCTCAAAGAGAATCTTCATGGTATTGGAGTGTGACGTGTTGTTTATTTCTCTTTATGTTTAAACAATTGAAAAGTTTCACCGGCTGGGTTTGCTTCAAATCAGGTGAGAAGAAGGATATCATTGCATTCGGCTGGGAAGAGAGATATAAGGTGGCAGTAGGGGTGGCTGAGGCGTTGGACCACCTACATAATGGGAGCCCTCTACCAGTGATTCACAGAGACGTAAAATCTTCAAATATCCTTCTCTCTGATGAATTTGAGCCTCAGGTTGTGCTCATATTTTTCATGATTATTCTTATTATTTCTGTGAACTAGTAGTTTGATTGAGGCATTAAATCTGGTAATTGATTTGTTTGGATTCTTCAGCTGGCAGATTTTGGACTTGCTTCATGGGCTTCAAATGCTCCATCATACACAGTTTGCATTGATGTTGCTGGAACTTTTGGGTTCGTTACATTTCTTCTAAATTCCCCGTTTTCTACTTTAGAATTCGTTGATAACAGTTTCTGCTGTAACAGGTACTTAGCTCCGGAATACTTCATGCATGGCAAGGTCACTGACAAGATTGATGTGTACGCATTTGGAGTTGTACTCCTTGAGCTTCTTTCTGGCCGAAAGCCAATTAATAATAAAAATCTGAACATCCAAGAGAGCCTGGTTATGTGGGTAAGTTCCGCATGAATGCTGTGCCTTCCGCATTCTGGAGTTTTTCATTGTATATATTGAGGGTTTCTTTTTTTCCGACTTGTCAATCGTTCTGTTTCTTCTGAAATTTCGTGCAAATATTACAACCAAATGCATGTCTTAAAAATTGCTTATTATTCTCTTCATTCTTGAATA
The DNA here is from genome assembly GCA_028571085.2 of Nepenthes alata. NCBI lineage: Eukaryota > Viridiplantae > Streptophyta > Magnoliopsida > Caryophyllales > Nepenthaceae > Nepenthes > Nepenthes alata. Next base: position 4,437 of record JAOVVI020001812.1, read on the forward strand.
TTTACTTATTTGCTAGTACTTCAGGAATAATTAGAAATTTGTCTGAAAGATTTATTAACTCTAATTTAGTGTTAACTACAACCAATATAGTCTTATTTACAAGAGTGATGGGAGGTATTATACTAGAGATTGTGAACAATATTCCCTATTGAGTATTAGTTTGCTTTTAATGTACAGCTCTATGAACACTGATAGTGGCCATTTTATCGCGGTGGCATACAGGCAGGCGCAATTTTGAGAGGTGGGAAGAGATCTCAACTGCTAGATCCAGACTTGGGCACTGACTACGACCACGATCAGATTGAGAGAATGGTCTTGGCTGCTACGCTTTGTATAAGACGTGATCCTCAATTTAGACCCGGGATCAGCATGGTGAGGTCATCCTTCTTAGAATCATATCTTCCCCTTTCCATTACATTGCCTTCTCCAGTGAATAAATGATTTTGAAACATCTTCGGATTGTAACGCCCATCGATTCACATATTTTTATATAGACCTGTCAGTGTGAAAAAGTAAGACAATACGTCATTGAAAAATATCTTCCAATCACTGTTCTTTCAATTAACCATTTCTTTTTTCCAATGGCACTCAGATTTTGAAGCTCCTCCAGGGTGACACTGAAGTTATGAAGTGCGCAAAGCATCAAGTAAATAGCACGTCCGCAGATTTTGGCACTTTGGATGGTGAAGCATTTGCAAATGATATTCAATCCCATCTTAATATCGCATTCCTTGATATGGAAGATACCCAATATCTATTAGCAGCACTGAGCCAAACGTCTCCCTCTAAAAATACTTGAAAGGGAGATGGAGCTGCTCACCAAGCTTCGACTAACCACTGGTTTGCCGGTAGCTCAAACTCTGCCACCATTGAAGCCAGCATTTCGGGTATTGTTCTATTATTTTCTGTGTGGCGTTTCTAGTACTATTTTGGGTGTTTGATTTGCTAGGCCATAGATGAGAGGATGCCTTTCTGAGCTTTTTTTTTTTTTTTTTTTGCCCTCCTCTTGGACTTAGCAATTATCCCACCCCTTTCTATGTACGGCTCGAGAAAAATTATTGGAATGTTATCTTGGATTGATGTTGCACATTCAGCTCCTGTCACAGCTGTTACTGTTGTTTTCTTTATCCATCTCTCAACTCCACATATATATCTTGGCCAGTAAAAAAGAAAGGAAGGAGGAAAAAGAGAAAGAAAGGCCAAATCTTGAGCAGATTGTTGTAGTTACATGTTTAATGTGAAAATCTCAGACTGGTTGCTAGTCATAGACCTTACAAGATCATTTGGTCTTCGCAATAGCTATAATTTGTGAATCTGAGTGCTTTTCCTTTCGTCTTGTCTTTGATTATATTTTTTTCTGCAGATGAAAAGCATGAATGAAGCTCTGAGATACACCCCACCCCCCTTCACTAACACTTCTTTTAGATGCCTGTGTTTCTTTTACTGGATTGCCACAACTTGTCTTTCTTCAGGTTGGTTAGAATTATGAGATGCATCCAATACATTTGAATCTGTTATCACAAACCCAACTGTCCAAATAAACCTCTTTTAAGTGTATGATAAAGGATTAAAAATAATAGGATCCTAATAGGCTCCCCAGTCCGGCCTTTAAGAAAGCAAATGTAACTTCAATATTTTGGCATCAATCAACTAAATTTGATGCTTCATAAAGCAAATGTAATATGAAAAATGAGAACCCTGAGAAAGCTAAAGAAATAAAATACAAATAAAATAACTGTTCTTATTAAATAAAATAAAATGATAATTCAACTGAAAATTTACATTTTTTACTTGATTAGTCAATTTAAATAGGCTAAGGTAAAGAAAGAATTAAATTTTTTAGCATTTGATGACAAAAAAATAGCAAAAGAAATAAACTTTCAGGTGTCACCGTTAAGACAAAAAATGCTGGCATATCCAATAACTGCTCACAAAGCAACTCCGGATTAAAGCAAGCTATTTGTCTGAAATGATCCAGTTGATCCAAAATTTATAATATATAGTTAAAGATATATAAATATTATATTACAGTAAAAAAATAATAAAGTACAATCAAATATATAGGACGGATATAATTACAAGTAAAAACAACCAATTCTATCTAACTTGGTTATTGATTTTTTTTTTAAATTTTTGTAAATATAAATTTTAATATTTTTGAAAAATAAAATCTCAATAATAAAAAATATTTTTTATATAAAAGTTATTCTTTAATTATTTTTATGTATTTTTATATAAATATATTTTGTAAATAAAAATACTTAAAATTATAATATCCATAGACTGGCAGAAATCGGCCCATTTTTTACATGAATAGGCATAATTTATGGTTTTGGCTGGAAACCGAGTCCAAACTGACCGGACTTAATTTAGCAGCCATAATTTTTCTTTTAAACCCTACTCGGGTTTGGTCCAAACCGGTTTTTAATTAGACATCATTCCATACTTACTGGCCAGGTCCAACAATCCCTGCATCAACAAGGACAACAGACAATAATTTACTGAGTAATAATTCATAGTAATCACAAAACCACCACTACAAACTTTCACCATCTTGCAAAGCTACTCTAGCTTCATGGCCATGATGAATGCAATTGTAGTAGATGGGAAGTTCTTGCAAAGTCACAAAGAAGAGATGAAATACAAATAAAAATATCAAATAATATATATATATATATATATCAGACTTTCTAATACTAATATTTTTAAATACCGTGATAATATTATAATATATTACAATATTGGTTATATATTATTGTGTATCGGCCAATATTTTTTTATCAATTTAGGATTCTTAAATTTTTTTGCTCCAATAGGGCCGAAAAGTCATAGATTCAAACTATAGAAAACATCCTCTCTATAAAGGAGGGATAATATTGCATACATACGTGAAACCCCAAAGAATTGGACATCCTTTTATGCCCCCAAGCTAGTTGAATGGTTGATGACAAATTTTACTCTAACCTGATTTCCAACATCCTCAAATTCCTCAATCTAAATCCAATTTCAAGATTATTAAATGTAATCTACAATCATCAATCGGATTTCTAATAGCTTCTGAGGGCAATATATCACATCCTCACCAACAGCAGGTCACTTGTTGCAAATTGCTGCCATTCTCAACTGATATACATTTTGCTTGTTTGGCTCAGTCTGAAATAATTATATTCATAACTTTTGAAGATATCCCAAAAGTCAACTTCCAAATTTGATTGTAAGAAACCTTTTGATTTAGAACAAGTACTCTCGGGCTCAAGTTCGTGGAAAAGATATCAGTTTATCATCTCCTGTATGGTAGAAGGCGATAATGCTCAAACTCGGATCCAAATGACATCGACTCCTCCTCGAGCTTCTTCTTCAATCTTCTCCAGGTTCTCAACTTATCTGCCTGTATCAATCCTCGGTATAGTGTCTCAAATGTGACTTTTTGAGGAAGAAATCCCCTCTCAATCATCTCCACAAAATATTCACATGCTGCTCGCCACTTCTGTTTCTCAATTAAACCATGAATCAACAGTGTGTATGAATCCAAATCTGGTCCAGCCCCACTTCCTTTCATATCATCCCATATCTCCTTCACAATCCCCGTCTTATTCAGCTTCATAAACATCCCCACCATGATGTTATAAGTATGCATGCTTGGCATGCATGAACCCGCTTTCCTCATTTTCCTATATAAACTAATGGCACGCTCTGCATCCTTCCTCCCCCTATACTCCTTAAAGAAACAATTGTATGTCACAGCTGATGGGCTAACCCCATACCCAACCATCTCATCAAGCAGCCTCTCAGCATCTTCCAATCTCCCACACGAGCTGAGACATTTAATAGCGGAAGTATAAGTTGCCACACTAGGGCAAATCCCCTTCTCTTTCATCATCTCCAACTTATCCAGCGTCAACTCAGGCCTGTGTGCGCGGCTATAAACATGAAGCACAATGGAGTAACTAGTCACATCAGGCTCTATCCCTTTGTCACGCATTTCATTCAACACATTATCTGCAGCCCTAATAGTCCTCTCCAGCCTATCATCCGGGTGCAAACTTGCTCTCCTACATATCCCGTTGAGCAATACATTATACGTGACTACATTCGGTTCAATCCCCTTCTCCACCATCTCTCTCAAAAGCCTTTCCCCCATGTCAACCCTATTCACCTTGCACCACCCAAATATTAAAACTGTATAAACTTTAGAACCCACATTGAAATCATATTTCCGCCTATTGAAAACCTCCATGGAAACTTTGATATAGCCATATTTGCAGAGAGTATCTAGCAGGAAAATGAAATCATCCTCGCAAGCGTCTGCTTCAACAAAACATGGCATATCATCAAATGCCCTAATTGCGTGGCGAGTAAAACCCGCGGCAATTAATCTACGGATTAAAATCAAGAACGTGGATGATTGGGGCTTCAGATTTAGGGTTTGCATTTGGACGATCAATTGCCAAGCGACATCAAATTGGCGAACCTTGCCGAGAATGTCGATCATGAGATCGAAGGAAGTGACGTCAGGGGAGAAGTGGGATTGGGCCTGGGTCTGGGATTGGGCCCAGGCCCAAGAGAAGAAGGAGAGGGCGATTTTGGAGTTGTTCTTCAGGCGGAGGAGGGTCTGATGGAAGAGGTGAGAAGATAGAGAAATTCCGTGGAGTTGGAGAGAAGATTCCATGGCGTGGAAAGGATTGTGTTGTTCGAGGAGGATCTTCGAGATCAATTCGGCATCGTTGAAGGGCTGGAGCGTTGGAAGTAGGAGTCTAGTTGAAAATTCTGTGGGCGCTACGAACTCTGTAGCGGCGGCGGAGGAATCGATATCGGAAAGAGACGAGAACCGTAAGGTTGTCGCCGGAGAGCGGTAGAGGAAAGAGGAGATGGCACGAGTCCGGACGATGCTCCGTGCCATCGTCGGTGCCACGCCGTTGTTACCGTCACAGTGGTTCGAGTCAAAGCAACCGAGTAGGAGGCGATTCAACGAGGCAGAGCCATTGGGTTAGATTGCCCAAAGCAGAAACAAGCTTTTAAACAAACAATATCTATAAAATTTGAACTAAAAAAATATAAATTTTTTTTTCCCTCAAAAACAGTAAATTAAATTGAACATAAATTTCATACCTTAAAAAAATTAACTTTATTTTTTACAAATGCTAAAAATGAGTTATAAATGAATTGTAATTATTAATAGAAGTATATTGATATGTTTAAAATTAAAATTGAAATAGTAATATAAATTCTCATACAATTTCGAAAAAAAAAAAAAACCGAAACACTATAACAAAAAATAAATATGAGAAATAAAGCCTATCAATTCAGTATTTTAAAGTTCAATAAAATGTAAAAATAAGTTTTCAAATAATAAGTAAGATCGTTATAATAGAATCAAATTATTTTACCAAATTTGTAGAAGGATTGTTGCAGAATCGTACCCTGAAAGAACCCACTGTGGCCTATGAATTCGAATCGGCTCCGTTGGATTTAGAGGTGTTGGCTTGGAATAAGCTCGGATATGGCCTTTGAATTCGAATCGGCTCTGTTGGATTTCAAAGGTGTTGGCTTTGAATCAGCTCGGATACCAAGAGTTTCAAAAGGCCATCGATGATTTTAAGGGCAATTCGCTCTCCCTCGAATTAGAAGGCTCGTTCCCTCCGCTGGCACGGCCTTCATGGTCGCCGATCTACCATCCCCACTCTGCGGCGATTCCCATGTGCAGCCTAATTCGCAACACTACAACTCCGCCACGCTTACTGACAGCGCCTTCAAGATTGCCGCCGCTGGCCTCTCAGTTACTCTATCGCCGCCGTAAGTGGCGCCACAGCAGACCACCAGCCCTAGAGAGGATGCGATATATGAAGGTAAGGAACCGGAAGAACTAAGGTACGCAGACCAGGGTTACGCCGGCGATGGAGGCCAAGATGTGGAATCGGATTTAGGTTGGGTCAGGTAGAGGCAGAGAAAGACCACCTGCGACGATGCACGTGAAGGGGAAATAGGAAGTACGTCATATATAAAAGTTCGCCGTCCACTGATCCACAAAAGGCATCCGAAAATCTTAAATGCTAATTTGTAAAGAAATTCGTATTTCGTATGGAAAAAAGGTTAAATGCAAGGCTTAGATTTTTGATCGGTTTTCGGTGGTGCATTTTCTATGATTTGAAATTGCTCGAGTGGGATGAACTCGATTGAAATGAGCAGAGGAGAACAGATGGATGTTGGCGCAGATTTGCGTGCTGCGCGGATATGTGTGAGCCACAAAAAGTAAGGAAGATGAAACCCTAGGATTAAAAACTCGTAATTATGCTATAAACAATTTATATTGGAAATAATAGTATTCAAAAAAGGGATCCTATCATTTTAATCTTGGGATCATTTTAAAAGTAACAAAAATAAAAAATAAAATAACATTTTAAAAGCAAGGTTCAAATTATACATGGTTGCGTTCGAAGACAAGAGAAGCCATTCACTTTAGAAAACTCGTTTATCCTTTGTTGTCGGGCATTCAATTGTGAGGCGAATGTCCCTTCCACGATTAGCAGCAGCCAACCGAGATCTGAATGTGCCAGACGATGCAGGCCCTCTTACTCGCTCGATACTGCCGGCATGCGGTTGTCTTTCGAGCAAAGGTCATTTCTACTCCGAGACGTGCTATGATATGCCTACAACAACAACAATGATTTAAGTTTCTTTTTAAGTATGGTTGACTATCTAAATCCGCTTTTGTAATTCCTCTCAACTTAATACAATATCCTCTGATACTAAAGGCATTTGAATCTTTTTTCACCAGCCGATGCTGTATTTTTCATTTCCTTCGACCATAACTAGCTCACTCCTCGTATGTGCTTTAATTGGCACATGGTTTGTGTCCAAACCCACTAAAGAGTCATTTAATCACCTTGTGTTCTATAAATGTGACTTCTAGACCCTACGAATATCGTCATTTGTAGAAATAGAGGCCTGACCTGCAGAAATATGTTCGGAGCAGGGGGTGGGAGTGACTGTAAAATTGGGAACTTCTTGGTCAGACTCTACCAGCACGGAAGTGAGAATCTGCCGCTGCTTCTGATCTCGGGCTTGTCTTCGATTGGTCTCCAGGATGATCAGGAGAGCCGTCACATCAGCTGGGCTCACGCCACCAACTCTGCTTGCCTGGCCTATCGTCTGCGGTTTTACCTTGGCAAGCTTCTCACGTGCTTCGAGCGATAACGTTGTCATTGAATAGTAATCCAGGTCTTCTGGGAGTGGCCTGTGCTGTTGGTGCACCATCTACAGGTGGGAAGAAAGATTAAGAGCTGGGAAAGGTAGGCCAAAGCAAAGACATGTTCAAGAGAGAATCATTGACATAAATATTGGCCCCCATTATGTTTCGGATGGGAAGGCTACAATATGAATATTTTTCGATACCGAAAAAATATCTCCATATATATCAACCATTTTACTTTTATTTTTGCTTCTCTTTTAAAATCTTAAATACACACATTTGAAATAATCCTAAAAATTTAAATCTTTTAAAAATTCTAAATTTATATGTTTTGTCAAGCCATAAATTATATATAGATCAAAAATTTTAAGGTTTTTTCCAGTGACTTATGATAAAATTAACTAAAACTCCTCAAATAGATAAAAAATTGTTAAATAATGTCAACTCTGATGTATAACTTGCTTTTGATTTGGTCACAAAAAATGAAAATCCTTTTACGCCCCCAACATCTAATACCAGTATCACCCATTATGGCCATAATCACATGATCGCTAAAATTGATATTTTCATTCATCGAGACAATACTGAAGCACACAGTGGAGATTATACCCATATGACAAAGATACATGCAACTCCAAACGTGATCAAGGTGTATGTTATTGGGATAAAAAGTTAATCGTTTACCTGCTGCAGCTGGTTCTGCTGTCGGATAATGAAGCCCTCGTACTTGATATCTATCTCTACGCATTCTTTCTCCATTCTGGATAAACACTGATTTCCAAAACCATGCTTGTCAAGAAGCTTGTACTCTATATGTGGTTTTTTAAGAAGACTCTCCAATGTCGAATGGTCTTTCACTGTCTGCCCGGATAATAACGTAACATCAACAGCCAAATCACCCCCTGCAAGAAGGAATTAACAACCACAGAGAGAAAATATTCAGTACAAGGATAAAAATATCAGCTTGACATTTTTCAATACCAATATTTTTTAATACCATAACAATATCGCGATATATGTGTCAATATTTCTCTATCAGCTTATTATTTATAAAAATATTTTTTTGATATATCTAATACTGATACACATTGTCCGATTTACATAATACTGATACTAATACTAATATAATCTGTCACTTTTTTGTGTCTAATTTGATGGACTATAAATCTATTATTTATATCTAATCTGGGATGTTCTTGATTTCAGATTTGACACCTTCACCCTAGAATCTACTCCCAACTAAGAATACATGGAATAGGGAAAATTACGTTCACCTGAAATCCTGACGGTTTTCAAGCGTTTCTTCTCATCCGATATCCGTGCTTGCTTATCTTGGTATAATCTCCAGCGTCTGTCATCTATCAGGCCTATTTCGTGTCCTAGTGGGGTGAGACGACTATCAGCATTGTCAGATCGGAGAAGTAACCGGTGTTCTGAGCGACTAACATCAGCATAAAAAATTATTATCAGGAATATGAAAATGTGACTCCGCAAGTTAAATCATGGAAGAGAAAATGTGGATTGCAAAGGACAAAAAATTATTGTTATAAGTCACAACCGTGACAATATCAGTTGTATCGGTTAAAATATATTGAGATCGAACATATCTTACGCAAAAATTTTGCACAGAAAAGAAAATTGAATTAGGGGGGTTATTGGCTAACATATCACGATTTTGTTAAAATATCGAAAAATATTAGTATTTAAAGACTGATACAGACATACTATAAATTACTTGGTGCAAATTTTGCCAATGAATAGGATCCAAGTAGAAAGATTTCCAAAGCATCTTTCCTAAGATCCTTCAGCAGAATTAATGTGAATCATGAACCTTTGTCTTCTTTTTTGCCTGTGTCAGTGATCTAGTACTCAGAAAAGGACAGCTATTAAGGTCCTTCGACATTTTAGGCTCCCCTGAACCTAGTGGGCATGATTAGAAGTTGGATAAATTATAAAGATTGAATAATTATTTAAATCACTTAATGTAATCTTCACCATACATTAATCCAATTTTTAATCCTAACTGTTGAATTCACCTAAGAGTCTAAAATGTGGGAGGACCTTAACTACACCCTTCACACAAGGATTACCACTAAGATACCGAAATAGCACCAGTGCAGCTCTCAGAACCTAGAAATATCTATCTAACCCGAGCAAAGATTACACAAATATGCACCGTCCGATGCATATTTATAATTTGACGGTGCTCTAGATAATTGAGCAAGGATGCGAAAAGTACAAAATTAGATAACTGAAATAGTTGGGAAATGCTTAATAATAAAAAACTACCCGGTAGACCACCACATCAAACCAACATTTAAGAATACAATACACTATTTCCTTCAGTTTTATATTTGCTTATCTCACCAACCCAATATACTTGAGATGTGATTTCGCAGGCTAGCTTTATTTTCAGGGAAAAATATATGGAAGTGATGCTAGAATTGCTTCTCATAATTTATTTTCAGAAAACATCTGTAAGCATATTTGGGGACATCGATGAGAATAGTGGAACCTCCAATAATGCCACAAATCACGTGAAAAAATGCTACTTATTCCACCCACCCCACCTAAAATCCATCCATAATCTACTCTCTATAGGCAGGTCCATTTAATTTTTTTTTCATTTTTTTATACCAATGGGCCTATATGATGGATAAAAATATTAGTATCGATTGTGATTGTATTGACATCTGACAAATCAGACAATAAGTATTGATATTGGATACAATAAAATTAAATCATTTCTTAAAATCGTAAGCTAACGATACTAAATTGACCAACATATAGCAATACATCGCTAATATATTGCGATGTATTACCGATAAGATAACATATCGAGATATTGTTACTCTATCAAGAGATATCGGTATCGGAGGGCCAAACTTAATACATATTGACAGATATTTACACCAATGGCCCACATATAGAGAGGGAGGTTGTCGATGGGTTGGAGGTTGGTGGATCATCTAGCAATTCAGATGAAGAAGTGAATGCATATTAGATAATAACTTTCTAAATAGGTGATGGCCAACGTTCTTAGCCTGAAAAACTGAGCTAACTTTTGCTAAAATGCTATATCTGGCAATACGAAAATTTTAACCCTTCACCAGCAAATAAAACACTCCTTTCAATTTTACAGGCACTTTAATGGTTCCAATTAACAAGCATTGAGTAAAATATAACAACAGCTTCTAAATATTATCTTCTTCCTCTGATATCATTAACTATATCCTATTCCTCTGATATGATCAAAACTCCTTAACTGTATCAATAAGAGTATTACTGTTCTATCCAACAAAACAAAAGTTGAAGAAGACGTCCATTAAACAGATAAGTAGTTTCAAAATTTTATCTTCTTCTGGATATTGCTTTAAGTTGAGCAAAATGGTACAAGAGTTCATACAATTGACCTCATGTAACACAACTTGAGACTTTGTTGTAGTTGTTGGTGTTCTAAAAATCCCATGACTATTTCAATGCAGGATGCATATTTAGCGGGTGCGAGTTGCCCGGTGCGCTAAGCTTCCATATAACAAGATCTAAGGAAGATAAATTGAACCAGGTATAGGAAAAATATATACAATTTAAGATTGACATGCCATAATTATGAGAAATTTCCTTTGGGAAATTTCAGACATACCGTCTTCAAAAATGTTATATTTTCAAACAGACATTATTAATATAAAAAGATAACTTGCATAAATATTTTGCATCAGTCAACATTATAGAATTTAGTAGTTGGGAAATCGAGGGTAGTCCAATGGTGGCCTATTCACTTGACCATAATAGTGGCCATGATTCAATTTCAACAATTCCCACATCCCACTTACATAACAAGAAGCATAATAATTCACATTACCTTGTCAACATGCGGTAAGGTTCTCGAAGATCTTTGGTGACTAAATCATCAATCAAAGTCCCGATGTAGCTGCTTTCCCTCTCAAGAACTATAAGACACTCGCCATTTGCATGTCTGGTAGCATTAATCCCAGATATAATACCCTAAAGCAGAAGGAATAAGACATAACAGCCTAGGATACACGAGGAAATGACCTAACAACAAAAAAAATCCCAATAATTATTTTTCTTGGCTTACCTCTCTTCTAACCTCAACCAAATAACTTTTCTTTTAAGAAACTGATCTCAAAACCTTAAGTTGTAAGATAAAGGTACAATAATGATTTTATCCTTTGACCCTTTTGTGGACACACCCAGGGCAGTGGGTAGGAAAGGATAACACCTCCTCAAGGGAATTCCCATTGACTTAAATTGTGGAAAAAGCATAGACCTACTTCATACCTAGAGTTGAGAGATAATTTTAGCAAAACATGGGTTTCTAGCAATCGAATGCCTAACCATTTGGCCAAAACTACTCTAATACCAGGTCAGTAAACTAAATGATCTCAACAGCTGAAGTTATAAGTGAAGGTACAATAATGGTTTTATACTAAAACATTGGTCCATCATGTGGCTTATATTTGAGGCGTTCAAACCACCATAAATATCCTTAGCCATCTTTTCTCTTGTGGGTGCTACTTCCAATTTGTGAACAATGCGCTCATTTTTTATTCTATCATTTTCTTTCACATTATAACACTCAATGCTTATCCAGCAAAATGGTCAAGGAAAAAATATTAAATATCACACCAGTGGAAACCACAGCATCTACTTAGTTAAAGAATGTCCTTGCTAAATCAATTGGAATAGCAACAGCGTGCTCTTTTCAAGCTAATTCTCAGAAGCCAATGATTCTATGAATGGAAATTGTTAAAAAATGTTGGGAAGTCATTACAGAAAATTTGGAAATGAAAAAAACTAAATACCTGGGCAGCGGCTTCCTCATAACCTGTTGTTCCATTTATCTGACCAGAGAAGAAAAGACCTTCAATTTTTTTGGTCATAAGGGATCTGGAGCACTGATGAGCAGGCAAGTAATCATATTCTACAGCATATGCAGGCCTCAACATTGTGCAGTTTTCAAGTCCAGGTAATGTTCTTAATAGTGGTAACTGCAGTCTCTCGGGCAAACCAGTAGAGAATCCCTGCAAAGGGATAAAATATCTAGACGGAACATTAATAATTTGTTTTGATCTAAGAAAATTTGAAGAAAATAAAATTAATAAATGAAAAAAAATAAAAAGAAAATCACCTTCCTTTAATATAAATATTCTACTACACATTTTTCATTATATTTTTTTTCTTGTGATTTTTCATGCAATCCAAACATAAAAAGGTATTTTTCTTTAATTTTCTTTTCCTTTCCTTCAATTTTTTTTTTTAATCCAAACAAACTCTAGCAGATCAAATAGAATCCTAGGACTGCAATAAAGGTATACTAGTCTACTAGCAATGTCCTACATGATGATACTGGCCTGCATCCATCTGTCAATCATGATCTACAAATTTAATAGTTCTTACACAGCTACACAACTAATAACAGAGACAGAGAAACTAATCACAACTTCAGATTAGTAATAAGCAGGAAGGAGTACTTGATGCTTACAACCCATGATTGTACACTACAGGTCCTTCTAGGTGGTGTAGGATGCCACTGGACAACATATTTCCAAATACACACAACACAAACAAATGCATCTGAATTACACTTCTATTACACAAATTATCACTCTGAAACTGCTAGGAAATACAAAAGGGGAGATAGGATTACATTGAAGATGGACAGGAAGAATTACGTTCTGCAACACTGAGTTCATGTGAAACAGTAATGATTTCAAAACAATTCCACTCACAGCAGATACAAATAGAATCAGTTAAGAATAACAGTTCAATTGAAAAAGAATGGCAGCAAATAGTTATCTAGGTAGACAGACGTGGTACAAAAGCAGAATTGCAAACCTGTACATAAAGCTCAGGCACTTTTCGACCCTCTGGTTCAAGAAAAATCTGGTGGGACTCCTTGTCTTGAAATCGAACAATCTAAAACAACAAACATTCTAGCATATCAGGAAATTTGTCAATACCAGAGAAATATAGAAAAATAACCTTCACTAGTAATTCCATACATGGAATGGTATTTCATCACACTTTGACAAACAAAGACCAAGGTACAATTACAGTGGCACTATTTTTACAATCACAGATCCCATAACAAGCCACATTAGAAAGAAAAAACAGAATCAAAATGGCATAGAAATCTGAAATGCCATGAACAAGTCTGGACCAAAATCAGAGATCTGGTTTGAATTCTGTAAGATCATAAGGAAGCGTCAGCGAGTCCTCTATAGTTAAAGAATGCATGAATATTATTAGAATAGTAAACCATAGTCAAGGGTATTTTAGTCGCTATAAGTCTGTAAATATATCTATATATATGTACATTCTTATAACCCTTGGAGATAAGAGGTTTTCACCAAATATTGCTCTCTTTTCCTTAAGATAACATAGTATCTGAGAGGCTGTTGTTTGCCACCGCCGACCCTAGATAAAATCGCGACACCTTGCCCTATGTATCAAAAGCCCCAAGACAGTTTTCCCATTTGAATTGATTTGAACCATCCATTTTGAAATCTAGGGTTTCATTGAAAAACCTAGACTGCTGTATTCTTGGTCCATTCAACAAATCATGGTAAAAAATCTCTAGTTTCTTGTACATTTGAGGGTTGCCTACATCTGAAAGAAGTTTTCCTCATGTGATTGAAGCATATCATGTGATTTTGCTTTGATTGCCTACCTCTTTTGGTTTACAACAGTGTCTAGCTCTGTGTTTGATTTCCTTGGTGCATGAGTTCAGTGCTGTGGTGTGCGAGTTCTTGGTGTTCAACTCCCTACTTGTGCATGATTTGTGGTGAGCAATCACCCTTCTTCATCAGAGCAGTGGTGCACAATTTGTGTGAGATCTCTTTTCGTTCTCTGATGACAGAGAACTCTGAGAGCCAGGTAGGCCACTAAAAGGTATTTTTTTTTGTTGTGTGGATCTGTGTTTGGGGATTCACGGCATTTATTTTGATTTGTTGTGTGCTATTTTTTGCATATTTGTTACATGGAATAGAAACAAGAAGTACATTTCATAGAAGTGTTCCTACTTGAATGAATGAATAACGTTGTTGTATTTAAAATTGTTACAACTATATCTTCTCGAGTTACTAATCAAAGTCTAGATGGGAATGACTTATTCGCATTGGAGGAAGATTGTGTTTATTTACTATTCGAGATTATAGGGAGGACCATATCATCGATGATTCTCTTGAATCTGACACAGATCCTTTTGAGGCTCGAGCATGGCTACATGAAGATGCTTGCCCATACACTCGGTTGATTAATTCCATGGAGTAGAGGTTGGTTGTTTTGGTAACATATACTATACTTCCAAAGAATTATTGGATTATCTGCCAATTCTTCACTCTGGAAAACATAACATACTAAAAATGTTTAATATATCCAAATCTTTCTGTCGTGTGGATCAGAAGGATTAGAGTATAACATATTATTTTGCTTCATTCAAAAAGCTCAATGAGTAACTGAAAGTACTTATACCCATCACCACCGATGTGAAGCAAATATAAGAGCAACATGAACAATTGGCTACTCTGTGCTTTCTTATTAGCCTAAAACTAGTATTACATATGCTTGATCCCAAATTTTAGCAAGCTCAGAGGTTACTTCATTGACTAATATGTTTTCTTAGATTCTACGAGTTGATCGCGAGACTTCACCATCAGTTATTGCTAGTCTTGCTAATCAAACGGCTTTGATGACCAAGTCCTCGCTTACTGGTCGAAGTGGTGGACATGGAATGGTAATGGAAAACTGACATGTTTTCATCATGGTATAGTTGATCACACTTAAAATAAATGTTGAAGGTAATATGGGAAACTCATACACCATCTACATAGCAAGTGGTGATCACTTCTAGAAATAGTAATGGTACCTTCTAACCCTTCAACGAAAGAAACCGTTACTTTATCCATGGAAGACTACTCACGTTTACTTGCCGGCACGACTATATCTACTACTACCCTTGTTCAAGCAGGTAACCCTACTATTTGTCTCTCGACTACATCTACTACCCTTATTTATTCTCGTGAATCTAATAATATAGCGAAAATCTTAGGTATATTATATTGTTAGCAATCATGTTTGACTTTACCCGCAATTACTTTAGCTGATAGCTTCTCTATAAAAGTTGCAGGCATTGTTTCTATCTCCTTAACCCCAAACCTTCACACTTCATTGATGTTACACTTGCCGACCTTTCCCTTTAACTTATTATTTGTAAGCAGGCCCACGAATAAACATAATTGTTGCATTATATTCTCTTCTATTAGTTGTGAATTTCAGCATCTTACAATGAGAATGATCATCGAAGCGGTCCTTGCGAGTCAAGAGGTCTCTACACGATGGATGCAGGACCCACTTCTACTATTTTCTCAAGCATCTTTCTTACACCTCTCTAGCTTCACTGTCAGCTAGGTCATTCGTCAAAATCAAGTTTGAAAAAGTTATGTCCTAGTCTTAACTTTGTAATAGATTTGTCTTGTGAGCCTAATCAATTTGCTAAACACCATCTAGTGTCATACCATTCCATAGTCAATAAACGAGTTTCTGCTTCTTTTGAGGTACTACAATCTGATATCTGGGCTCCTTGTCTAGTGTCGTCCAAAATGGCTTTTGATATTTTATTACTTTTATTAATGATTACTCAAGAACAACTTCGTTTATATTATTAATGAAATATCACTTTAAATTATTTTCCATTTTCTTTGCATTTTGTACTAAGATTTAGAATATGTTCTCTCCTTCACTGCACATTTTACGAAGCAATATTGCTCATGAATATTTGTTCACTCATTTTACTTCATTTGTCTCAACAAGGAACACTCTATCAATCCTCGTCCCGATACTCCACAACAAAATGGAATAGTTGAATGCAAAAATAGACACCTTTTAGAAGTGGTAAGAGCTCTCCTATTCCACAAGAGAGTTCCAATATATTTTTAGAATAAGGCAATTTTAACTGCATGTTATCTCATCAATCATATGCCCTTAATAGTGGCTCAAGAAGATATTCCACATCATATTGTGTTTCCTCACAAGCTTTTACGCTCGGTTCTTCCGATAATATTTAGTTGTGTATACTATGTTTGTGACATTCACCTTCACATGACATTCGCTCTCACGTGCCAAATCACTTAGATGTAATTTTCTCAAATACCCACGCACTTGAATAGGGTATCGATGCTTATCACATGAGTTAGGCAGATTTTTCATGTCCTTCGATGTTTCATTTCAAAAATCAACTACCTCCTCTTTACAAGAGTTTCCTTCCACTATCATGTATAATGTCACCCATTGTGATGAGTTTCTTGTCTATTGTGTTGGCCATTAGATTGTGTTATCACATCATGCACCACCTCATCGGGTTATTCACCATAGTGCCTGTGGTCCTCGTAAGGTGTTCGGGTCCTCTCCCATAGACGTTCCTGAGCGGCTCCTACAAAGTTGATCCCCTAGCATACAAATCTCACGGCTATCAAGTCGATGTTAGATTTAAACTTGCCAATTGTGCTCAGAAATGGTCATCGTAGCCGCACTCAATATCCTTTTATCTATTACTATTTGTTATACTGGTATCTCATTTGTTTTGCACCTTGATCGGTGTCTGAAGCAATCTCTCACCCTAATTGTCACGTAGCAATGAAGGAAGAGATGTTGACACTCGACCAGAATCACACATCAAATCTAGTTCCCTTACTTATAAGAAAGAAACTCAATGGTTATAAATGAATGTACACGATAAAAGTTAATCTGGATGGTTCTGTTGCTTGACAAAAGGCTTGTTTGGTAGCTAAGGGGTATGACCAGATTTATTGTGTGGACTACATAATTACATTTTCTACTATTGCTAATGTAACACCCTAATATTTCGACTTGGGTTATTTAGTTATCGATTTAATATAATAATAAATAATATTATATTTTAATATTAATAAATATTGTTAATAATAATGGGGATTAATAATTAGTCATTAATAATAAGTAATTATATCAATAAATAAATAAATATTAATAATGTATTAAATAATAAAACGTACAACGTAACAATAATAATAATAATAATAATACGTATAAATAATTAATATAATACTAAATAGTAATAAAGGTTGATAATAGTTAATAATTTAATAATTATTACTAATAATAAAATATATTAATTCCCTCACCTCTCCTTCTTGATTCTTCCTTTCCCTTTCCGCGTTTCTCTCTCTCTCCCTCTGTTTCTTCTATTTAATTTTCTTTCCCTCTCTTCTGTTTTCGGTGTCTCTGCCTCTTTTATTTCTCTCTCTCAAAGCTTCCCTTCCCTTTCATTTCACCTCCTCTTCCCTTGCTCTTCATCTTCCTCTTCCTCAACCACCGCCGTTACTCAGCCTAATCTGAATGCATTTTTGGCGATTTCATTTCCCTCTCATTTAATCGGTTGGCCGATTTCTGTGGGCTATAAATAGAGGAGTATGGGAGAGGGTGAAGGTTGTCCAAGTCTGTGGAGTCGTGGAGAGAGTTGTTGTGGCTGTCACCAGTTGTCACCGAAGGAAAAGCTTTTGTAGCCGCTGCCGTCACTAACCCTAACCGATTGCTACAGCGTCATTGTTGAAGTCGTCGCCGCCGCTGTAGTTGAAATTGCCATCGTCAATTGGTGCCGGAGGAAGGGCTTCCATGATTGATCGAAGTTGCCGCTGCTATTTCTCGACGCCATTATTCACCGCCACTGTTCATCAGGCAAGTAACTCTTCTGTTATTTTGCAAATGATCCATCCTCCTCTCTCTAAGTTAATCGTATTCCTCCCCAATGATATTAAATTCGTGATGCATGTGGAAATTGTTATAAAAGCTAAATCGGAAAGAACAGAGCTTCATTGGTCGTCCTGCTGTTGACGTTGTAATTGATGGTTTGGGACTCAGGTGTGTAAATGGAAAGGGTGGGAATCCTTGGGTGGGTATGAACAAATACACGTGTAAATATACAATGAGCATTATCAAATGTATATATTATTACATGTGGGTATAAGATTAGAATATACGTATGTGGACATATTATAAGAATGATGTACGTGTATTTGTGTGTAAGAATTATATATATGTATGTGTGTGTACTGGCAGTGTGTGTATGCACATATTTGAGTGAGGATATGTGTGTGTTGTGTGCATGTGTGTATTTGCTGTAATGGGTGTGATGTGTGTATTCATACACAGAATATTTGTGTGTATTGGGTGCTGTGTATTCATACACAGAATATTTGTGTATTGGGTGCTGTGTATTCATACACAGAATA
>JAOVVI020001813.1:0-22906 GCA_028571085.2 Nepenthes alata
GAACACCCAAGTACAAAATGTGACACATGACATCAAAAGCTGATTAAAATTAACAAATTATTAAGAATAATTGTGATATTAGATGAAAAAGTAAGTACTTAATTATTTGAGAGAGCGCTTAAGAGGCACATAAGCCATACAAAAGCACATTTGAGACAGTATTTTTGTGCTTTATATGCACATAAAAGCTGCTTGTACTTGCTTATTCTAATAGCTTAGCACCTGAAACGCATGTAATGGGTGCAAGTGCTCGAGCCAATTTTAGTCTTCATATCTACTACATATATGACTAACGCATTTGTGCTAGTTTACTAATTATAGGACTCCATCCATTTTTCATCCCATTTGAACTGATTTGAAGTGAAAGAAAGGAAAAAAGGGGGGGAGGATTTTAAGTGATTTTAAGCTAAATTTTGCTAAAATTAATTTAAGATAAATATATATAAATCATTACTTTTATATTGTTACTGAAATTTTTAAAAGTTCTTTATTTATATTCTAAATATATATATATATATGCATGTAGCATTTTGTTGCTTCTATTGAATTAGATTTGCATGTACATTAGATTTGCTGAAATTTTAAAGGCTTATACTTTAATTCAATCATATTGTAAACAATGCCAAAAATTTTTGAGTATTTATCCTCACATATCTTCTTATGCAAGAATTTGATAAAAAAACTCTAAAATTAAATTTAAGTCAAGCTATTTATTTTTTATATTTTGAAAATTTGCTCATAAGTCAAGTTATTTATTTTTTACATTTTAGAAATTTGCTCATTTATGTGGAAACTTTCATTTGTCTAAATAAAAATATCATAAAACATTTATGAAATATATTTAAACGTGTTTTAGTATATTAATTTACAAGCAAAAGTCATAACTTGACATCAATTAATTAGAAAAGTGGCATTTGTCTAATTTATAAAGTATAATATATAATTAGTCTACTCATAAATTTTAAATAATAGCATATGTCCCAAACAATGGTATAAGAATTTATAATATTCAACCCCATCAGTGAGGTTTATAATTAGTCATTAATTCTTAATTATACTATATTTTACATATAGTTATTGATATTTTATCCCCCTCACATTTTACTATGTACATTCATTATACATATCTATTGCTAAACTGTAGGCTCAATTTTTTCTTAGTTGTCATATTGGAGATTAGTTGGCATGGATCATTTGTAGGGTGTTAGACTAGAGGAGTTTTTTTTCAGAGAATTAGCCAGAAGATGTTATAATTGACTTTTAGGAGTTACTAAAACAATTTAGAATATGTTAAATATTTGCATATCTTGCAGATTTCATTGTGCTTCTATTTCATTTGGTGGGCCATAAATTTTGAGCTGTTTGAGGTTTATGCTACAATTTAGATTTTGGAAGATTTTTCTGTATGCTTTATGGTATGAATAGGTATATATGGTTGGCCAAACAGAGAAGCTTTGGCCTAATCTTGACCAAAGAAGAAATGTTTTTGCATAAAACTTTCTTGTGTTTTCTGTGTAGTTATCTGAACTATTTATTGCTTCTTGCTAGGTTCAGACAAGATGGGGATAATTTGATATGAGATTCCATTGTGGTAAATGGGGTTTTGTCCCCAACAGAGTCAAGTTGTTAAAATAGTAGCTTGTGTGGAACAATGGAAGCAAATACTAGTAGAATGGTTAATCTGAATTGTTCTGATTATCATCAATAGATATGAAAGATGGAGGACCTTCTTATGTGAAAAGTTATTTTTTTCTGTGTTTGAAAGTGAAAAACTTGTGAACAATACAGTAGTTGAATAGAGCATATCAAAGTGTGTGAAAACATGAATTTGGGGTCTCTATCCCTCTAAAGGAGAGGATGATTCAATTCCTTTCAACTATAAATATTAAACGACTAATATATTTCTTTTTTAAAAAATTAACTTTTTTTAAAAAAAGATAATATAATTGTTTGATCAATATTGAATAGTTATTATCAAAAGAAATTGAATCTATCGCTCTTTTTGTTCGATAATGGGTTACTTTCGTGTAGATTCTATACCCATTTGACTTGTCATCTAGTAGCTTGGAATAGTATGCTTGTGTATTGTACTGATATAAAAAAAAATACAGATTGGCATAAACCGATACCTGACGCATGCATGAGCGCCAATTCCAACTTAGAGAGCGCCCGATGTGCACTTGAGGGGCTCTCAAAGGGCCAAAAGAAGTAGGCGAGCACTTGATGTGCACTTGAAGCACCAAACCTAGTGGCGCCCATGCCTAGCTCTCAAGCGCAACTCACAGTATAAAAATGTATTGACATGTTTTTAAAATTAACCACTTATAAATTTGAGACCTAAAACACCAACTTTGATAGAAAAAGAATCGAAAGAGAAAAAAAGGAAGAAGATGAATGTTCAAGCGTCCAAACAAATTTTGAATCGTATTCCATTCACTACCCACTTTGGGTACACTATTCTTAAAGTAAAGAAGAACGTTTTATCAGTCGTATTTTTTCTCTTTCGTCTTATATTTTTTACTATTTGGGTTTATTTATGACAATGTGTGGTATTCTTATATTTAATAGTTTATATAACCAAACTTATTATATAGTGAATATATTTTAAACATATCATCCCGTAATTTTTTTCACTTTTTAAAAAAAGTTTTTCACATAAAATCTAGTGTTCATTATTATTTATGAATGTTATTTGCTTATTGTGTGTTATTGATTATTTTTTACGGTTCAAATAAGCGATTTAGATTCTAATAAGTAGTATTAGAGATATAGTTATTTGTGTCATGTATTAAAACTTATTTCAAATGCTGGAGGTAAGGGATAAAATGATTTGTTTGAATGGTACAAATTATGATATTTGGATTAGCAAGGTAAAAGATTTATTATTTGTTAAAATAAAGTATTTGCTAAACAAAAGTCTAAGTCAAAATTCGATGAGGAATGGGTTTTTGAATACGAATAAGTTTATGGTTATATACGGCAATTCATTGACGACAATATATACAATCACATTCAAAATGAAATGAATGCAAAAATGTTATGGCAAAAGATTAAGACACTCTATACTTCAAAAATTGATAACAATAAATTATATTACTTGATAAAATTAATACAAGTGAAGTATAAAAAGACCACGTTGATAGCCAATCACTCAAATAAATTTCAAGGATGTGTGAACCCATTCAGTGGTATGGGTATCAAGTTTGATAATGAGTTATAGGACTTGTGATTGTTAACCACTTTACAGAACTCGTGGGAGTGATATGGATTACTACCGCTAATAACGCTCCAAATAGCGTGGTAAATTTAGAAATAGTAAAGGGAGTTATGTTGAGTGAGAAGATGAGACGCCAATCATTGGGCATTTTTTCTTCGCATTCTGAAGTGTTTGTTTTTGAGTCACGGAGAAAAAATAAATGGTGGGACCCTAAATCTAGTGTGAAAAGCCAAAATAAGTCATAGTTAAGATATCAAAATTTCAAATGCCACTATTGTAAGAAATGCAGTATATCAAGAAATACTACTATAAATAGAAGTGGGAGAATGCCGATAAAAACGAGAAGAAAGCAGATAAAGCTTGAGATGAGAAAAGAGTCTCGGTCATCATCAGGGTCAACCTTTTGTTGGCATATAAGGAAGATGAGGTGATCAATTTGGTGGATTACGAAACAAATTAGATGGTGGACAGTGGTGCCTCACTCTATGTCATGTCAAAGAGAAAATTCTTCACGTCTTACACTACCAATAATTTTAAAGTGTCGAAGATACAAAATGAAAGCACATCTTAGATTATTAGTTATGGTGACTGTACCTTATCACTAATAATCGGACTAAATTGTTATTGAGGGATGTACGATACGTCTCAAACATTTACTTGAATATCATTTTGGCTAACAAGCTAGATGATGAAGGATTTTGTAACACATTTTGTTTTGATTAGATGATCTTTAATAGTTACCAGGGAAAGAAAGTTTTCAACTTGTATACGTTCTAAACCTTAATTTTAGTTGGAGATGTGCATGCTGTAACAATTGAGGAGTCTTCTAATTTATAGCACCGACAGTTAAACTATAGAAGTGAGAAAGAGTTAAACTGTTTAGCCAAGAAGGACTTTCTTTGGGGTGTGAGAGAAGCCAAGCTAAAAACTTATTCTCATTAAATGACGGAAAAGTAATGGCGAGTTTCATTCCATGGAATCTCATGTACAAAAAAGGTTGATCTTCTTAAGTTCGTCCACACCGACCTATGTGACCCTCTCCGGGTAAAGACACTTGGAAGAACACTTTATTTCATTGTATTCATTGATAATTGTTTAAGAAAATTGTATGTGTATTCATTAAAATTGAAGGATCAAACCTTTGATGTCTTCAAGAAATTTCATGCCTTGGTGGAGAGGTGAATAGGAAAGAAATTGAAGTGCATCTGGAGTGACAGCGGTAGTGAGTATATCAGAGCATTTGATACATATTATCGAACCTAAAAAATTTGACACCAACGGACTTCACCAAAGATACCACAACTGAATAGTGTGGTTGAATGTACGAATAAGACGCTAATTGAGAGAGTTCGCTATGTGCTTTTGAAGACAAAAGCTCTCTGGTTCATTTTGGGGGGAAGTCTTGAATGTCATGGGTCATATTATCAGCCGATCACCAAGTGGTCCACTGAATGGAAAAGTACTGAGAAGGTGTGGTCCGAAAAAGGTGTATTCCACGACCACTTACACGTGTTCAAGTGTAAGGTCTTTATCCACATTTCTAAGTATGAGAGATCTAAATTGGAGTCAACAAAAGGGCAATACATCCTTATCGATTATAAGGGAGATGAATTGGGATATCGGTTCTACAATTCGATAGAGAAGAAATTTATTCGATCAATGGAGGTGGTATTCATCAAAGATGATACAATTGAAGATATTGGCAAAGCGACAAAGGTCATTTCCAACAATAATAATAGCCAAGTTTGTGATCTTAAATCCTTCTATATCGATGCCTGTTTGAAATGATGACGGAATCAAGGCAGTGCCGAAGAGGAAGAAGACCATAAGGCTCGATGTGAATGATGATGACATTGTTCCTCATGATATTACCGAACCCACCAAGACCATTCTACTCTAACGATCAACGAGAGATTAAAGACCCTCTATTCATCTTTTAGTAAATGAGTACATGTTGCTTACCGATAGAGAAGAGCCTGAACGTTTTGATGAAATTATGGAGGATGAGCACAAATCGAAGTGGATGGAAGTCGTGTAATATGAAATAAAGTTGTTATAAGAGAACCACACGTTTGAGCTAACCAAGTTGCTTAAAGATAAACGAGTCTTGAAGAACAAGTGGATTTTTCACTTGAAGGCTGATGAGAATAGCCCACAACCAATACACAAAATAAGGCTGGCTGTGAAAGGTTTCAATCAGCAAAAATAGATTAATTTTGAGGAGAGTTTTTCCTTGATTGTGAAGATATCACAATATGGGTGGTGCTCCGATTGGTCATTGCTCTTAATTTGGAAGTGAAATAATTGGATGTGCGGATGATATTTTTTCATGGTGATTTAGAGGAGGAGATTTATATAAAATAGTCGAAGGAATTTTGTATTTAATGGAAGAAACGTTTGGTGTGTCATTTGAAAAAAAAACTTATATAGGCTGAAATAGGCCCCGAGACAATGGTATAAAAAGTTTAAGTCTATTATGGTCGGTTGAAGATATTAAAAGACTATTTCGAATCATTATATCTTTACTCAAAGGTTTTCAGAAGATGATTTCATTATCCTCCTACTCTATGTGGATGATATATTCATTGTTAAGAAAAATGCCTCCTGAATCACTAAAATGAAGTAACAATTCAAAAAATCCTTTGCCATAAAGGATTTAGGCCAGCGAAATAAATTTTGGGTATGAGAATATTTCGTAACCATAAGGTAAGAAAACTATAGATGTCTCAGGAGAGTTATATTGATAAGGTGTTTCAACATTTTAATATTGAGAAGTCCAAGCCGGTGAGCACTCCGTTGGCCAATCATTTTAAATTGAGCAACCGACAATAACTTTCTATGGATGATAAAAGGGCTAGCATTCAGTTATGAGTAATTTGATGTATGCTATGGTATGTATGAGATTAGATATTAGTCATACTGTTAAAACAATCGATCATTTTCTGTTAAATCTCGATCAGGAGTATTGGTTACCGGTGAAATAGATATTGAGGTATCTCTAAAAAACTTTCAAGCTATACTTATATTTCGCAAGCGATAAGCCACTTTTGGTTGGGTATACTAATGCAGACATGGCAAGCGATAACGACTCTCGTAAGTTCACCTCGAGATTTTTAGTTATGTTTGCAAAAGAAGTTGTCTTTTAACAATCTAAGTTATAGAAGTATATTGTTCTCTCAATCACTGAAACGGAATTCATTACTGTGACGAAGGTAAGGAATGAGATGTTGTGGATAAATAAGTTTATCCAAGAACTCGATTTCAAACAAAAACGACATGTGCTACTTTATAATATTTAAAGCGTGATTCACCTTTGTAGAAACTCGACATTTCATTCCACACATTGATGTGAGATATCATTAGATACGAAATATCGTTGACTTGGAGTTTTTAGCCCTATATAAGGTCATGATTGAGGAGAATAGATTGAATATGATGACCAAAGTGCCACAAAGGAGAAAGTTTAAAATTTTCCAAACTATTGATGGGATGATGATTGCCCCCACACGGACATGAGAAAAAGTTTGTTAGGTTATAGATCACTCCTGTGTCGGCCCCATACCCATTTAACTTATCTTTCGGTGGCTTAAAATAGGACACCTGTGTATCGTACCAATTTAGGAAAAATGCAAACTGGCACATAACCGGTGACTGGCACGTGCTCAAGGCATACGGAGGGTGCCCGAAATGTCAAACCCAGTGGCATCCATGCCCGAGTCATACTTGATATGCGCTCGAGCAGTGACTCACAGTATAAAAATTTACTAATATATTTTTAGAGTTAACTACTTGCAAATCTGAAACCTAGAGCGCCAACTTTTAGAGAAAAAGAAGTGAGAGAGAGAGAAAATGGAGAAGAGAAAAATTCAAGCATTCGAACAAGTTTTAAATCGCATTCCAGTCTCCATCAACTTTAAGCTCACTATTTCTAAAGTAAAAAATATATATTTCACTAGTCGTATTTTTTCTATTTCATCTGATATTTTCTATTGTTCAGGTTTATTTGTGATAAGATGTAGTGTTTTTATATTTGGTAGTTTGTTTAACATAACTTATTGTATAGTTGATATATTTTGAATATATTATCCCGTGATTTTTTCTTTCATTTTAAAAAAAGATTTTTCATATAAAATCTAGTGTTCATTATTATTTGTGATTGTTATTTACCTACTCGATATTATTAGTTGTTTCTTCACTGTTCAAATAAGAGGTCCAAGTCCCAACACTTTTAGAGAGGTAGGCTCCCGAATTGTGTGGAAACATAACCAATGGGTAAATAACATTACGTTGAACCATGTTAGTGGAAAAACAGATGCTCACCTTGTGAAACAAGTTTAGCAATTGTATGCTCAAAACAGGGGGACAAGTTATTCCTGGATAAACAAGTGATGGTTCACTTGAACCCATTTTAATGAGATTATTAATCAGTTGGCTGAAATGAATATCAATTCTGAATATGAGGTGCGTAGGTTGTGACTCTTTTGCACATTTTATGACATTTTGGAATCAATTAGAACATTTTTGCTATTCTCAGCCCAAGACCGTTATTTGTGATGGATTTGGCCAATAGTAACGATTAAATGAACAGATGAAAAAGAAAGTCTCAATGTTCTTTATAATTCGAGATGTTAATTGAGGAGTTCAAGGGGAGAGGCAACTCCAAAGCCCATAAAGGGAGTGATAGAGGCCGAAGCAAGTTCAGTTCAAGTTATAAGGATCTTGCGTGCTATGACTATGTCAAGATGGGCCACGCCAAAATGCTTTTCCACCAAGAAGTAAGAAGGGAGGTGATCGAAAGGGGAAAGAAGATCATGAGTTCAATGAGCGACCCCATCACTGTTTGTGATAAGCATGTAAGTAATCCTGTATGTCAAGAGACAAATAAGTCGATAAATAGTGGGATTTCACTCAATGTAATATTTAGATTAATTTTCTTCGTATGATATGCATCATTAAATTTTGGATGTTAAAAATGAGATAGCTTGATGACGACGAGTTTTACAAAAATTTCAATAAATATTAGTGAAAATTGATAGGGAATGAATGCCGATCGGTTAGTCAAATTGAGAGGACAAAAATTATGGACACACACAAACACAACAAAGAGATAGGAGAAAATTTGAAACACATAATTTTATGTGAAAATTATTTTCTAAATAAGAAAAAAAAATCACAGGATACTTAATTCACAGAAATTTCACTATGTAGATTTTGGTTATAAAAATTCTAGTTACACAAACTCTTGGAGAACCGAGAATAGAGTAAGAGTAGAATACAATAATAGAAATGGCGGCGCCTTGTTTTCTCTATGTTTTTCTCTTTTGTTCTCTCTTTCTCTCACGCTCTCTTTCTTTTACTCGCTCAGCATACACACACACATATATTTACACCGAGCGACCACTTGCTTCTGCAAGGTGGCTGCATGCACTACAAATCCTGCCACCACCTTTGCAAGATGCCTTCCTGCAGTGAGCAAATAACCTACTCTATAAAACGATTATCAACTCTGAAAAATCACCTTCGTTTTCTACAAAATTTGCTATCTACGCAGATATTATAGGTTAGCTTTTTCAGACAGGCTATCATCGACTGTCAGTAGTCAACCTTTCTTATGACTTTATCATTCCAGCAAGTTTTCATCTATCCGGCCTTGTGAAGCTCTTCAAAAGTTTCACTCCGAATTTTCATCCATTCCTACCAAGTGTAACCAATTCGGCTTTTCTTTCATTGTGATTAAGCGTAACCACTCTCGCCTTTCTTTCATTCTCACCACTTTTCACACGAGAGTGACAAAATATCTCAATAAACTTTTCCTCACGACCGTGGGGGAACAAAATTCATCAGTCTAGCTATACTATAACAAGCTTTAACCTTTTCCTTTAGTAGTACTTGGTCATCATGTTTGACTCAATCTCCTCAATTCGGACCTTTTTCAATGATAGCCATCCTGTGTCAATAATATCTCTCACCTAATAATATTGAATATCAATGTACTCTAATCTCGAGTAGAATGAGGAGTTCATACAGAGATGTATAGCTTTTTTGATATCATAAAGTACCACGCACTTCTCCTGTTTAAAACTAAATTTTCAAATGAACTTCTTCATCCACAGTATCTTCTTAGTGGCATCAATCACAGTAATAAACTTTGCCTCAGTGGTTGAAAGAGTAACGCATTTCTACAGTTTTGACTGCCAAAAAATAGTTCATCCAGTGAACTTGACCAGGTATCCCGAAGTAGACTTTTGGGAGTCAATATTACCGGCCATATCAGTATCAGTGTATCCTACCAATAGAGGCTTGTCACTTCCAAAGTACATACTCATCTTGAAAGTTTTCCGGAGATATCTTAGTATCCACTTCACAGCTGACCAATGCTCCTTACCGGGATTTGACAGAAATTGACTAACTATACCGACGGTATGTGCGATGTCTAGCCTGGTACAGACCATAGCATACATAAGTCGTCCCATGGCCGATGAGTAGGGTACGCTTCTCATATTGGCTTTCTCAACATCCCACGTCGAACACTACCGACTGTTTAATCTGAAGTGACTCGCCAGCGAAGTGCTCACCGATTTGGACTTGTCCATATTAAAGCGTTGGAGTACCTTTTTCACATAATTTTTTTAGGACATCCACAATCTCTTTGCCTTGCGGTCACAAAATATTCTGATACCCATAATCTGTTTCGTCGACCCCAAGTCCTTTATGACAGAGGATTTCCTAAGTTGTTGCTTTAATTTGGTGATCTGAGTGATATTACACCCAACGACCAGCATATCATCCATATAGAGTAGGAGAATGATAAAATCATCTTTCGAAAACCTCTGAATAAAAATATAGTAGTCTAAAATAATCTTTCGGTAGCCTTGATCTATTAAAACAGACTCAAACTTCTTGTACCATTGCCTCGAAACTTGTTTTAGCGCATACAAGCTTTTCTTCATATGACACACCAAGTGTTCATTCCCCTTAACCCGAAATTCCTCCGGTTACTCCATGTAGATCTCCTCCTTGAGATCACTATGCAGAAAAGTCGTCCACACATCCAATAGTTTCACCACTAAGTTAAGGATAGTGACCAATCCGGGTACCACTCAGATAGAAGACATTTTCATAACCGGGACAAATATCTCACTAGCCCTTTCACTGGTATATTCTTTCACTACCAGCCGCGCCTTATAACTTGAATGAAAGGTGCTCTCATTAGTTTTCAAACGTAAGAACCATTTGTTCTTCATGGCACTTTTTCCTTTCGGTAATTCAGCCAGCTCAAATGTATGGTTCTCATACAATGAACCCATCTCATCTTGCATGGTTTTCATCCATTCTGTATTGTGTTCGCCTCACATAGCTTCTCCAAAACTTTTAGGCTCCTCGCCATCAGTGAGCGAAATGTACTCACTTGTCGACAGGCGAGCCGATGGTTGTCGATCTCTTGAAGATCGTTTGATAGGAACAATCTCGACCGATTTTGCAATGTTTCCCCATCCTCATCTTCATCTGGCGTCGATATCTCTTCATTGTCTTCTCAAACCACACTTTGGCCGTCAACTTCCTGTCAAAGAGGTTCTAGTCAGACAATATCAACACTTATCTTAATAGTCTGACCGGTATTGGACATGGCCTTCTTCTCTATACCGATATTATTAATATTTTCATCTTCAAAGAATACCACGTCCCTTGGACTGACAAGCTTTCTCTAAGTTGGGTCATCGACTCTAAATCCCAACTCGTTTTTCCCATAGCCTAGAAAGACACATTGCATTGTCTTTGACACCAACTTTATCATTTCATCCTTTGGGACGTGGGCGAAGGTCTTACACCCAAATACCCGGAGATGGCCATAGGATGGTTTTTTCCCATACCACAACTTCATTGGGACCTCTCCATTCAATGGGCCGCTCGGTGATCTATTGATGACGTAGGCAGCAGTTCTCAAGGCCTTTGCCCAAAATATTCCAAGGAGCTTTGCTTCAGAGAATACACATCTAACTCTGTCTATCAACACACAATTCATCTGCTCAGACACTTCATTCAACTGTAGAGTCTTCGATGGTGTCTTCTGGTGTCAAATACCATGCGATCGATAATAGGTATCAAAAGCTCCGATGTACTCACCATCATTATCACTTCGAATGCACTTTAATTTTTCTTCCCATTTGCCATTCAACCAGAGTATAAAAATGCTCAAATACTCTAAGGACTTGTTCCTTGATCATGAGTGGGCACACTATAATGACCAAGTTTTGAATGTTATAAGTTCTCTAAATATGTTAATTTGGAAAATAAAAACTCAAATCGGCCAAATGATCCATTTCAGCAGTCCCGAAAGACCCACTTCAATAATTATTCATAAGTAATCCACTCTGACATTTCTCAACTCCGATAAATCCACTCCCATAATTGCACATAAGTAATCTACTCTAGCAATGTATTCAGTCCGGCAATTATCATTTTCACTCCAACAGAATGTCCACTCCGAAAAAATATCCACTATGGCAATCACTCACAAGCAATCCACTCTGACAATTTTCATTCCCACTCCGACAGAATGTCGACTCCGATAAAATATCCACTCTAGCAATTGCTCATACTAGCCAAAAGACCCACTCTGACCAAGTAATACACTCCAGCAAGTCCACTTTGGCAAATTTAAACTGGCCAAATAAACCATTCCGACAATTATCATTCCTCGACCAAGTGATCACTCTGACAAATCCAAACTGGCCAGATAATCCATTCTGTCAATTGCCACTCTGACCTGGCAATCACATATATGTATATATTTTATAAAATGTAATTTATATTATAACCTACAAATATTATCTATTATAAGTTATAATTCTTATCCATTAACTATAATTCAACAGCAAATTCATGGACAGCAATGATTATATAACTATCCAATATTAACCAATTGTCACGCCACCTGAAATTCTAAAATTTAGCTTAATGACTCAACTAAATTAGACTAGTGACTATACACTATTAGGGATATCTAAGTTAGCAAGTTGGCAACAACTCAATTTTAAATAAATTCTATATAAGGCTACGTCAAGAAAGGAAAGAATAAGGAAAAAATAAGAGAAAAAAAGAGAAAAGCAATAGTGTGGTTGAATGAAAGTTAAGGGAAGAGGCAGAACTCAGCAAGTCAAGTGAACAGGGGCAAGTGTATCTATATTTTTCTTCCTTGTTGTGTTTCTTTAATAATTTTCTTTAAGTATTATTATTTTAATACTTCAATTTTCTATTATACTATCTCTTTGCTGTCATAATATCAAGAGAAAATAAAGTTTAAAGAATGAAAAATGCTGCTGGATTATTTGGTGTTGATTCTGAAATTTGACACCCGATGGACTAGCTGTTGAAATCAAATTGGACCGGCCTCTAAATAGCTATATCGGTAGCCAAACCGACCAATACATAATGTACTAATATCAAGCTATTAACCCACGAACCGGTGGCCAAAAGTGAATTGAACAAGTATACGAACTGGGCTACTAAACAGCAAGTATCTTGCTTATTTGTTTCCAGGACAATAATGAACTTCAGTCACTAAACCGGCATGAACCAGACCTCAACTTGACTGATCCAGCAGCCAAATTTTGCCCAAGTATCACGTGATAATATTAATTGATAAAATTAGATTTAGAAAAGCCACTGAATCAGCCCTCCAAAACAGTGGCAATTTGTATTATAAGCCTTTTCACCACCACTATGTTATCAATATTGAATCAGGTCCAAATTAGGAATAAAATTAGCTAAATCGGTAGTTAATTAAAACGATAGGATGTTGGAATGCTAGTCTGTAAAATTTGTGAACCAAGCGTCAAAACCATCGCCAAACCTATTCTTGTAAGCTGAAATTTTTCGACTCATAAAGGAGATATTGACCCGATTTAAATTTTCTAATATCAAAATAAATTTCAAGTTCAATCGGTTACTGAACCGAGTATCCAGCCGGTGACTAATATCGAGCAATAATTAATCCAATAAAATATGTCAAATTCAAACTCTTCTTTTTAGTGTACAAAAATATTTTCAGACTTGAATATCATTCAGTATCAATATCAGAAACAGACTGTAGAGTTTTCATAAGAAATTTTAAAGTGAAGTAAATAATTGGACCAATAATAGATCAACGGATAGTATATTCTAATATGTCTTAATATATTATGGTAGAAGATAGATATCTGATAATTCAATTCAGTATCGCTGAAACAATGCTGGCCCCATTTACCGGATATAAAGGTATGTACCACCCATCTCGGGGTACAAATACGAGCTCCAGCCTTAAATTGTATGGATATAACACAATCCACCCATCACGGGGTGTAATACAAGTTTTGACTTTAGATTATATGAACATAATATAATCCAAATTTCAATCAACCACTCGTTTATCTGGTAAAGTTTATTGGCCCTGGTCCCTACAAAATGGTAAGAAAAGAAAAATTATGTACAATGTTTGGAAAAGAAAAGAACAAGAAATAATCAAGGTAAGATATTAGAAAAGAATTGCATATTTTTCGTCATCTGTAATGATTTTCTATATATATTTTTATGTTTTAACTAAGAAAATTGTATCATCTTTGTTATATATTATATGTTACTAAGTATTTGGCTCACTCTCTTATTATTTTACTAACCTTTCAGATGGCTTGAACGAGTTCATACTAGACAAGCAGGAGTGAATGATAAAGGATATAGCAGATATTTTGAAATTTATCATTAACTTAGGATGTATGTAGAAAAAAATGTATACGTAATCTAAATAAATTTTGAAATTTAAGCTTAATATGAATGTATGACAATTTTATTTTGATCGACACCAGTTGAGTCTTGCTTTCGTAAAATTTTGTATGATTTTAACAGGTATCTTTCCTTATTTGGGTCATATGTATCATGAGACTACTATATATATATATAAGAATACAGATAAAATTCACGTCCCTTTATGATATTGATTGGTAAAAAATAAGTACAGTTAAAAAAAACTAACAATGAATAAGTACGTGGGACGTCACATATATCCATAACTTTCTTGAGTAATCGTCAATGAACGAGATAAAATAGTGTACTCTTACAAATGACTTCTCTTTAAACGTTCATAGACATCGGTGTGTACTAGTTTAAGCGGCTCGGCCTTTTAGGTGGATGAGTCTCCTCGGAATGAGACTCGCTGTCACTTTTCTGCCATGCAGTGAGGACAAGTCCTTAAGCGGGTCTCCTTTACTCCTGGAATGAGGCCCTTCTTAGCCAAGTTACTTAACCCCTTTTTACTTATGTGGCCCAGCCGACGATGCCACAAATCTAATGACCCATCAATGCTAGCAATATTCACTTTTTCAACCGCAGGAGAGGCTTGCACCACATACAGACTGCAGACCTTCTTACCAAGGCCAACGACTAGAGACCCTCTAATCAATCTCCACGTTCCTTCACATAAGGTATTGTAATACCCTTTATCGTCTAGTTTGTTGGCTGAAATTTTATTCAACCGGATATTAGGCGCTTATCGGATGTTTTTTAGCAATATCCTAGTCCCATTGTTGGTGACAAGCAATACGTCACTTCTACCAATGACTCAAGAAGTTTCTTCATTTTTCATCCTTAACACTCTAAAATCTTTCGAAATGTAAGATATGAACAGTCCCATTCTGGATGTAGCATTAAGGGAAGCACCTGTATCCACCACCCAACTGGACTCGTGATCGGTCAAGTTTACCACATCATCTATATCACAAGTCAACAGGAGATCTCTTCCGGTAATGATTGAGATCGAGACTTTCTCCTCACCTTGTTCTTTTTCTACTTTATTCTCCTTGCCTTCTCCATTATTGCCATGCTTTTACTTATAATAATATTTTTTTGATATGACATTTTTTCCCGTAGTAATGACACTCGAGATTTCGGTACCTCGATCGAGACTTGTGGCGGTCCTTCTCTCTAGACTTTGGGCCATACCCTTTGCTCCTTCCCCGCGACTCTGTGACCACATATTGGTTATGGTGATTCGTATCACTTCCCAAGACTCCAACAGAGTTGTTAGGAGTAACAAACCTAGCACTTCATCTTCGAATGGGCATTCCCTCCTTATACTTCAAATGCATCAATTTATTCAAGTGAAACTGCTTGCTGTTGCCAATCGTAGAAGCATAGAGTGTTCCTAATTTCTCCCATAGTGTCTTCGCATCCATCTCATTTCGAATGTGATTGTACACATTGTTATCCACAAACTGTCGAATGTAGCCACAGACCTACTTGTGCTCAAAACCTCACTCTTTCTTTGTTTTCACCTTAAGTTTTTACACAGTGAATACTAAAAGATGCATTGTCCTCACAAATAGCAAGTCAGTCATCTTACTTTTCTAAGTATGATAGTTTGTGCCATTCAAACAAATCATCTTCTTTTTTACCTCCATCGGTTTCAACGAATTTTAACACCGGCACACATAATCTCGCTTCGATACCATTTGATAGGAAAAGAATACTGGTCGGTCAGTGAAACCGAGAGGACAAAGATGACGGACGCACACATACACAATAAAAAGATAAGAGAGAGTTGGAAATATACAGTTTTACGTGAAAAAATTTTTTTAAATAAGAAAAAAAAATTACGAGATACTTAGTTCACAGAGATTTTACTATGTAGATTTTGGTTGCAAAAATCCTAGTTATGCAAACCTTTAGAGAGTCGAGAAAAGAGTAAGAGCAGAATATAATAATATAAATGGCGACTCCTTATTTTCTCTCTGTTTTTTTTTTTGCGCTCTCTTTCTCTCACGCTCTCTCTCTTACTCGCTTAGCATACACACATATATATACCTCGGGTGACCATTTGTTTCTGCAAGGTGGCTACGTACATTGTAAATCTTGACAGCAACTTTGCAAGACGCCTTCCTGTTGGGAGTCGATAACCTGCTCTATAAAATGGCTACCAACTCTAAAAAATCACTTTCATTCTCTGCAAAGTCTGCTACTTGTGCAGACTTTGCACATCAATTTTTTTAGACAGGCTGTCCTTGATAGTCAATAGTTGCCCTTCTTTGTGACTTTATCATGCCGGTAAGTTTTCATCTCTCCGACCTTGTGAAACTCTTTGGAAGTTTCACTCCAGATTTTCATCCATTTTGGTCAAGTGTAACTACTCCGGTCTTTCTTCTATTCCAGCCAACTGTAACCACTTCAATCTTTCTTGTATTCCGGCCACTTTCCACACGGGAGTGACTTAATATCCCAACAAAAAATAATTAGAAATTATTTAGTAATTGCAAAGTGTTTAAGTTTATACTTGATGGAAGCTTTAATTTTCATAGGCACTATGATGCAGCTTAGTGTGACAGAAGCCTTTATCACAATGGAGAAACGGGGCTCATTTATCTAGCCAAACATAGTCTATTCTCCAGGGTGAAGACAACAAGTTACGTGTACTCATTATTTGGCAAGGAAACAAAGAAGACAGATTTTCATGCGAGGCCAATCCTCCCTCGAGAAGATTGGAACTTCTTGAATTGGTATATCCAATAGGGTGTGGAAGAATGCAGCGGGAATTGCCTCAGGGCGAGCAATCATGTTCCCTCGCCAAATTTGTGGAGCACTCACAAGATCATGCGATGAGTTCGTTTGGGTGAATCACTATTATATGAGTTTCAAGATAAGTTGTGTATATGTGTGTATATAAACATATCCCTTTTTTCCTATTTTCTACCGATGTTGGTGCTCACTCTTGATGTCCATTTGAAGGAAGCTGGGGAAACCTCCAGCAGTTAGCATGTGAGGGGCATTTGAGTTGGAGCTCGAGCAGTGAGGTTGGCATAACCTAGCACATGCAACAAGGCACTCAAGCAGAAGAGGCAAATTGTTCATGCATGAGTGGTGGCAGTTTTCCTGACTAGTGTTTAAAACGAAACATGAGGTTCAGAGTTTCAAATGAGAAAGAAGTTTTCACAGTTTAAGAAAGAATGCCACACTAGTGTCGAGATATAAGAGAGAAAATATGAGAAAGTGAAAGAGTTTGTGGATCATTTAAACATTAGTTTGTGATCCCATTTAGCAATTCTTTAGTGTGTCTCTCTAGTCATGGTATAGAGTTTTTCTACCATTTTAGTTTTCTCGTTTACTTACTCTTTTAGAACAAATTGAGAGTTCCACTTGTGTAGAGATATGTGAAACTTCATTGTTGCCAAATAACACACCTAAACTATAAGGCACATATGTTGGTTTAACCAAACTCATAATAGTAGAAATTATTTGATGTGAAGGTTTTGTAAGTTTTTCCTATTAAATAATGATACCCTTCTAAAAATAGAGGAGGACTTGAAAACAAGTTAGAATAAGAAAAACTTTTGAATTAATTCATTAAATACTAAGTTGATAATTGAAATTAAAGATTGAAATTTGAAATTCACTAAATCAAAATTAGAACACTTTTAAAAAATTTGGAATACATGTTAATAATAAAATTTATGGTACTTAATTAAACAAATTATTTATAATTTATAAAAAGTTAGAACAATATAGACAATCAAATTAGTCAGTTAAATCCTTCTAATTTTAATGTATTTGAATAGAGTAAGAAATGTGGCCCAATGTATGGGTGGAATAACTTAGGGTGACTTATCCTTAATTAAGGATCCATTTTCTAATTCCTCCTTTAAAATTTAGTGGTTGAAGTTTTAAATATTTATTACCATTTTACTAATATTTATCATGTTACAATAAATAATAATTATGTCATCAAAAAAAGAATTATCTTTGATTCAGATTATATTAGATACTAATGGATTTTTCCCATGAAACTTGCATATGTTCATACTTGTGGTTGCATACTCTATTTGGTGACTATATTCACACAAAATTGGGATAATGCGATCCCACATTCCACAGCAATTGATAAATGTGTCATCCCCTACACGTATAAACCACCAAAACCCTAAAAATATTATCCAAATCAAATCCTGATTATATTCTTCCATGTAACACAATGTTAACACTACCTTAAATTAAACCCAACCAAACTACAGTTGTTAGCAATTCGAGTAATCAATCAAGCATTCAAATGAATCGATATCCTTAACAAAGCCTCAAGCTTTAAGAAACCCTAACTTCTACTTTCCTCAGCTAGCCATTATCCTTAACAGACAGTGTTGCTGAGAAGCTGCAGGGATGGTTGCTGTGCTGTAGTCCATAAACAAGGGGATTTCCGTCAATCTCTTGGGTACAAAATCATGTAAATTTCGTCCTTAATCTAGGATATGAACCCAGTTTTTATAACTTCTGTCGCAATGATGTTGATAAGATGACAGTAAAATCTAATTAAATCCCATAATTCTGTAATCAATTGTTGGTAATCCCAAAGCATTTTTAATTACTAAATCCCCAAAAGGGCTAGTAAATAAACTTACAGAATGCATGGTTCTTGGCATTGTATTAACATCTCTTTTATCATTAGGCTTGGAGTTTAGGTGGGTTTATATTGGGTCTACCTGTGGAATATTGATTCTATTCATATACTCTTTGCATTTTTTATTTTTTTTTTTGTATGATTGATTTCTTGATAAGAAGAAAGTTGAATCAAAAGATAACATATTTTAAGAATTTGGGAGATCAGCAATATTAAAAAATAAATTATATAATAAAATATAATATTTATATTTAAAAAAATCCCAAAGAAAAATTCACAGGCAAAGGAGGAGAGATGTTTCACTATTTTGGACAAATAAAATTACAAAAAGCAGCTATCAACTTGTATTTCAAAAGCTCACAGAAAATCTTAGGGTAAAATAAGATATATATATATATATATATATATATATATAATAAGATATATGTCAAAAAATAGCAAATACATAATTTAAAATTCACATCAAATTACATTATAAATTTTTCAGATTAGATTTTCAAATGGACTAGTCATACAAAATAAATTTTGATCACACTTACCACTTTCTTTTTTGTGTATATTTTTCAACCACCCTTATTTGATTTGTGCCATATTAGGAGCTTAGATTTATTCTTGACTGTGAGAAAAACAAAATGTTGAATTTGTTCCTGTTATGTTGCATAGAGCCACTCATCTCTGTCATATTACTATTGAGTTTTGGGATATATATATTTTAGGGGTGATAAGGATTAAATTAAGTGTACATTTAAATCCCACAAAAAAAAAAACACACAACGAAAACTATTCCTAAAATCTTTATACATTATTGCCTAAAGAATAACAAATTCATAGGTCTTATAACGTATGATTAATTATCATCTTCTACCTTTTATCTTAAAATGAAATGATTTTTCCTAAAATTTTAAACTACTTCTAAATATTCTCATCTTTCATAAACTTGCAGACCCTTCTAATAAAATAGCTTAAATGTCCAATTTCCAAACTTTTGACGATATGTCTTTTGAAATTGTTTACATAAACACTAAAGTCAATAGCATGAAGCTCCCAAGGTACGTCCTCATGAAAAGATCTTAAGAAATTGAATTTCAGTGAATTCAAATAAAATGTGATAAAAGGGTGCGGAACGATTTGAAAGTAACTGTCACACTGGAGACCAACAGATATGGACGAGGGTGCTCACGCTGCACTGTTGCAGAACAGGCCTTGCGATGCAAAATTGTGGCCGTTTGGACAAAATCGAACGATCACTTAATTTTTTTTTGTATAAAAATTAAAAAAAATAAATAAATATTGAGCAGTGAGTGGCCATTTGATTATACCCAGACCGCTGGGATTTTGCAGCGCGCAGGCTTGTGCCGTGACAGTGCAGCGCAGCCTCCTCTTCTCCCAACAGATATTCTTTGAATACCAGAGTTTATGGAAGGTCAATCAACGAATTATACCTCAGACAATTGGACAAAATCTACTTATTCTCTGCAAAAAAAAATTAAAATTCAAAATAAAAAACAAATTAAAGCACATCTTTCAGTCTCACTCAGTCACTCACTCTCCAGGTGTTGCATGGAAAACCCTTAGAGAAAATCATGTTCGGGGAAATGTCTGCAACATCTGAAACCAACGCATGGAGAGTAGAAGGACCCAGAAAACTGATATCACCAAGCATGGATGAACAAGCGGAGATTAAAATACATGATCTTAAAAGAAAAAATAACAAATTTAAAGAAAAAAAAGTACTTAGAACCTCATATCTGAGGTGAATTCAAGAAGCACAGGTTAAAGAGGTAGGTAAAACTTCCCAGATCTCAGACAGCAATCATCATACATAGGGGTAAAACAGATAGAAATCTCATCTGTATCTTCTTCAGTTGTATAAATCAAAGCCTAACCCTTTTAAGGTTATAAAACTTGAAGTCTCAAAATGAAATCAGAAAAATACTTGCACATGTCACAAAAGCAAACCTACAATTTGTTGATTTCAAGGAAAATGGATCTTGGGCAAAGATGTTTCAATTTTTTTTTTTAAACTTCCCCTTTTGCCCTTTTTAGGTATGTTGTGAAAGAAGAACATGATTAAACAACGTTCATGAGGAGATAAAAGCAGCAGAGCAGCAAAGTAGATCTTCTCCAAATCTACTCTGTGAGAGAGAGAGAGAGAGAGAGACCTGGGGCCACTGCAGAACTCATAGAGCTTGCCGCGGTTAGAGAAGATGATGAGGGCAACCTCAGCCTCACAGAGCACAGACAGCTCATAAGCCTTCTTAAGCAAGCCATTCCTTCTCTTTGCAAATGTCACCTGCCTGTTTATTTTGTTCTCTATCCTCTTCAGCTCCACTCTTCCCCTGCCCATTCTCTCTGTCTCTCTCTGTCTCTTTCTCTTTCTCTTTTCCTCCTTCCCCTATTCTATCACTAAGCTAATTTACTAATCCCAAGCAACTCTTCCTGTCTACAATAATAACGCCATTCCTTTCCCTTCTCCTCCTAAACAGCACATGATTCACCTGTTAAAAAAATCTCACACCCTTCTCACCGAATTTGCGTTAGCCCCTTAAAACCCTAGCAACAGGAAGAAACAAGTTGTGGAAGACCCTTTTTCTTTTACTTTTTTTTTTTTTTTGCTTTTTGTAGCTTTCACTCGCTCTCTATCTATCCATCTATCGTCTACCCCTTGGAAGAACAGATCAGATCAGAAAGTGAGAGAGAAAATGAGAGAAAAGTAGAGAGATAAAGTGATGGAGTTTTTGCCATAAATGAAGTTAGGGCTGCTGCGTTGATCTTCCTTCTTAGATGGATTTTTTCATGTACTCTGCTTGTTCGAAGTACGAGTATTTCCATTTTCTTTCGTTCTGGCTTTTCTGGTGTGGGTTTTCGAACTCAAACCCACGCGCGGAGGGGGTGCGTGAGGGGTAATTGCTAGATTTGATAGGTATAAAGTTTTGGTAAATGTGTAGTCCACGTGTTTTCCAAGCGCAAGGGGGACTACGCTTTTGTTAAAAATAATTTATTTTTTAAATTTAATTGCCTATTTAAAATTATTTAATTATAATTTTAATCAATTTCTAAAGACTTTAAACTTCATTATTTTATAATTATTAAATTGAAGTTAGCTTTTTTTTTTTATTATGAAATTGATTTTTAGCGATTAAGTCTACCAATCGAGTAGAAAGACTGGAAATTTTGAATAGAAAATCATAGTTAATGAAAATAATTTAAATATTATTATTAAAGTTGTGGTTGTAAGTTCAATTCTTATCTACTTTTAAATTTATTTTATACATTATTTTAATGGGTGTCATTATGTATTAATGAAATAAAATAAAATATAACTAAAATAATTATTTTTAAAATATGAAATGAGGTATCAATAGAGTTAAGAATAAAATTTTTATATGTGATTAGTCATTTTAAATATATAAGAATTAAAATGAGAATTTATTTTCTAATGTTTGTGTATGTTGTGAGTCTCACATCAGAAAATTAACTCAACAATGATTAGTTTATAAATTTGATGGGTTATCCCTCCTATCAATTTGATCTTTTTAGATTTAACTCTTATTTTAGACTTATACTCACAATAATAATACTTTCATTGAAACCAACCTCAACTTAAAAAAGGCTACCTGTAAAATATTCTAATTAAAAATGACTGCATGTTGAGAGGCTGATCTACTGTCGGTGTACCAGGGGTGAAGTGAAGTGCTATAGAGAAAATCGTCAAGTGAAATGCTGCAAAATGAAGGCGCTGAGATTTACGATTGTCGAATGGATGAAGAATGTTGTAAGTTTCATATCAAAAAACAAACTCCACAAAAGCTAGCTTATAAACCTAAGGAGTTTTTCCTCATATCCGACCAGTCTTTTAAGATTGAACTCTTTTCTTAGGTTTGTGCTCGCAACAGTGTGGGATTGAATAGATTGGGTGTTCATCCATGATGGGTCGACTTAATTCGATTGTTCTTAAAAGAAAAAAAATGGTACATCTAACCATCTATATTAATAGTTGAGAGGTTATTTTATAATAACTTATATATATATATTAATTTTATTATTTTTTAGAATGGGTGAATAAATAAAATCTAAAAAATACATTTTTTTAGTTTTTTATTTATATATGATAGTAATTAGTGAGATGCTAACCAAAAAATAAGAGTTTTTCAAAATTAATGCAATTATGATTTTAAATACCGTTGATAAATATACAATATATTATCAATCGACTATTATGGACACCATTATATTAATTTTAAATAATTTACAAAAATTAGTGATTAAACTTGGAC
>JAOVVI020001814.1:0-22900 GCA_028571085.2 Nepenthes alata
AACCCTTCCTTTTACCCTCAAGGATCCATGACCTATCTGAATTAACTAGGAAGCTCGAACACTTTTTCGGCCTCAAAATGTCGGTGTCTAACACATGTCAAACATTGATACTTTTCGGACATGTTGAGACGTATCGACACGCTTTGACATGTATTAATTTATTTCTGTCTGACACGATTTGGACATGATTCGGACATGTCTCGACACGTTTTAGGCATATTTCGAATATGTCTCGACACGTTTTAGACGCATTGAGTAATTTTATAATTTTTAAAAAATTGCGGGTCATTTTGTAAATTTTTTAAAAAATACAGGTTGTTTTATAATTTTAAAAACTTAAAACTGTACTTATTTTATTTCTATCGATGTCCCAACTTTTCAAGAATATCTCACAGTCAAGAGAGACTTATTTTTTCATGGTAGACGATACTTTTCTTTCACTAAATTTTTATAGGATACGAAGTTAAAATTCAAAAAAGAAGAGAAAATATGGAGGTGAAGTAAATGAAGGCGATAATGCATATGATCTTTCATGGAGTAAGGACTTGATTTCTTTCTCATAAATCAAAGCGTTAACCCACAAATTTAGTATAAAATAGTAGTATTTATTAATTAAAAAAATTATAAACAATAACTTAAGTTTATATGTCTCTAACGTGTCGTGTCCTTATTTTTTATAAAATAGCATGTCGACTTGTTGGTGTCATATCTATGTCCCATGTGTGGTGTCCATGCTTCATAGTGAATAAAGGCTGGCTCTGACTGCAGCAGCCGTTGCAAAAAAATGTACCTCTGCTCATGTTTGTGGCAAGATGGCCTCTCTGAACAGAGGCCATTGATATGGTTTTGGGGGGAGGGGGAGAGGTGGAAAAAAGGGATCGACTGAATATGGTTAAGGGGTGGAATTGAGACAGAGAGAGAGAGAGAGGGAGATTTAGAGATGGGAGATTGAGATCAACAGAAAGAAAGAAGCTCATAAAGGACGGAAGGAGGGGTAACACCGGTTTAGGGGGGTGGATGTGGCCTGATGGAGAAGGGTGGGAAGGCGCATGTTGCTGGCATGGGGGGTGAAAGGCGAGGGGAAGGAGGTCTATTGCCATCTCTCACATTGGCCACCATGGTTGTGTGGCTAGTGGCAAGAGTTCTAGTTTTATTTTTTTTAATTGAGTTATTAGTTTAATTTGATTCGATAAATAGATAATTTTTTTTTTTTTTGACAAAACTGATTAGTAATAAGTGACATGCAGTTGACCCCAAAAAATAGTTGGTAATACAGTTGAGCCAGATTGAAGTATGTAATGAAGAGCTGAGGATATTTTTCATAATGTCGCAGAGAAAAAATTAGTGAGCATAGAAACAAAAGAAAATTGAACATCATCCTATGAGTTAGGGTTTGTTTAAAAACCTTTCTTATACAACCAAACTTTTCTATGGAAGTGGCTTTAAGGAATTATAGTGCAGAATGATGACTCCATGGTACCTGTAGATCACGGGCTCAAACAACAAAAACAAACCCTCTGCAATGTGGTTGTATACATTTTATCCTCCCCAAACTTTGCAATATGGGAGTTTCATGCATTGGATCATCCTTTATAGAATAGAAAGGTAGCTTTTGAGTGATAGTGATTGCAGAGCAATAATAAAAACAGATTGGGAATGAGAGAGATCATGAGTTTATGATTGTATAGTGATGATCTTCTAGGGGATTATGTGCTCATTGAAACTATAAGAGGTGTGGTAGAATGCTTTATAGAACTAAATTTTATGCTTAGCTGTATTTGATGGATGATTACAATTATCTTGTGCAGCATTTGATTATCTTCGATACAATCTGAGTCTTCCTAGTGCAAAATCAT
Source organism: Nepenthes alata (assembly GCA_028571085.2). Taxonomy (NCBI): domain Eukaryota; kingdom Viridiplantae; phylum Streptophyta; class Magnoliopsida; order Caryophyllales; family Nepenthaceae; genus Nepenthes; species Nepenthes alata. The sequence continues at coordinate 1,857 of JAOVVI020001814.1, forward strand.
TCATCTCGAAGCCCATATCCCTGGCTGTCCTTACTATCAAATGTTTGGCATAGCTTTAAACCAAGACGGTAATTGTGCTTCATCAAAACCTCAGTTTCTAAGAACAAGCCTTACCATAAAATGGTTTTAGTAGGTTGCGCTCTTATTACATCAAAGTTTTAAAACAGATAGTGTTAGCATATGTGTGTATGAGTTGATCTTTTGAGGATTTGTTTCCCAGATAATGCCCTTCAAGGTCCAAAATCCATAAAATTTCTAACAGAAATATAATATTGGGTTTTGATAGATTTACACTCCAATTTCTTGGTCTCTCTCAAAACCAGCTAGACACCTTTTCTGGATACAAAATCTCTTCAATCTTTATTGTATATGCCCTCCATCCAAAAGTAATTGTCTCAATTTGAGACAAAATGAAAGAATTATTTGTGATGGAGAGAGTAGTGACTTCTAATTTTAGATGGGCCTCTCACTATGGAGAAAGTAGTCCATTATTTGTCATCTTATTGTGATAGTAAAATCTATCATGGATATTGGACGTGAAGTTGGTACAAATGCTGCAATCGTAGTGTATATTTCCTTGTTGCTTTCCTTTTTTGACAAAATGAATTTGTATCTATAGGACTTTGGTCCTTCCTGTATGTTGCGGAGCATAAATGTGTCCAAATTAAGTAAAAAATGACGTTTTTGTATTTTCTTTAGAATAATTAACATATGGTCTATACCATGAAGACTAGTGTGTCTAGCATCTTCATAAAGGTGTTAATATCTTGATTAGTTTTGATGTAGCTTCTCTTTGAAATTCTTGTATCATACACTACAGAAATATTGACATATGAGTTATTTTGCTTTACTAAGTTATTTTAAATTGAATATTTTTGCAGATTGTCATTTGGTTCATCATTCCAGCGACAAGAAATCCACAAACTGATCACAATAATAATGCTCTTGCATTGATAGTTTTGCTTCAATATGTTCCCAGATTGTATCAGATTTTCCCATTGAGTTCTCAAATTGTACAAGCTACGGGGGTAGTCACAAAGACTGCATTGGCTGGGGCTGCATACAATCTGATGCTGTACATGTTAGCGAGTCATGTCCTTGGGGCAGCATGGTATTTGCTATCAATTGAACGATATACACATTGCTGGAAGTCTATATGCAGAGAGGAACATGGCCCTCCAAAATGCTTCCCTAATTATTTAGATTGTGATAGTTTAGATCGTATTGCTTGGGCAAATTCCACTAGTGTGTTCAATAGATGTGATCCTGAAGAAAATATCACCTTCCAAAATGGCATATTTAAAAATGCAGTGGTTTAAAATATGTTGACCTCCAACTTTATCAAGAAGTACTTCTACTGCTTGTGGTGGGGTTTACAGCAGATAAGTTCATATGGGCAAAATCTACAAACAAGCACATTCATTGGAGAGACATTATTTTCCATACTAATTTCTATCGTGGGGCTTGTCTTATTTGCCCATTTGATTGGAAATATGCAGACATACCTGCAATCTCTTTCCGTGAGGCTTGAAGAATGGCGGCGGAAGCGAAGAGACACTAAAGAGTGGATGAGGCACCGGTAGCTCCTTGAAGATTTGAAACAGCTTATCCGGCATTTTGTTCAATATAGATGGCTAGCAACTCGAGGGGTGGATGAAGAAGCTATTCTCCATAGCCTACCTTCTGATCTTCGTCGTGATATTCAGCGCCACTTGTGCTTGGAACTTGTTCGAAGGGTTCCTCTCTTCTCACAGATAGATGATCAGCTACTCGATGCAATATGTGACAGTCTGGTATCCTCACTAAGCACTGAAGGAACCTATATTGTCTGTGAAGGTGATCTCGTGACGGAGATGCTCTTCATTATTAGGGGGAGACTCCAGAGCATCACCACGAATGGCGGCCGAACGGGTTTTTTTAACTCGATTACTTTGAGACCTGGAGCTTTTGCTTTTAGTCAAGGAGATGACAGGACTAATCCATTTTGGAAGTTGGTTCATGATGGACTGAACATCTCGGGAAAGAAGCAAAGGTTAGCAGCAAATAGAATGCAGATGTGCCGTCTTCATTGTCCAGTTCAGCTCCTGGTGGGATACACCAGAAAAGTCCAGTTCTGTTTAGGACAGCTTGCGGTCTTCAATGTGCCTACGGAAGTCACAACAAGGGATGGTAGGCGTCACCGAGAGGATGAATCCCGAGCTGTTGGACAACCAGAAGCTGACAGTGGGGGATCTTGGAAGCCGGATGTGTCGGTAGTTCACAACGACAATCTTAAGCTGGTGCACTCAGAGCTCGGGGGCAAAGTTGTGTGTGAGGACGCGGACGTTGTTGATGCAACAGCTGATATTGATTCTGCCGCTCTATCTTTTAAGCAAGAACAGAGTTGTTGCGTCGAGTCCAGGACATTTGTGCATAAGCCGTTTGACCTTGAGGACAATGTCATTTTGATGGGAACGGCAATGTTACGTACTCATAGATATCCACTCTGGAGTTCATTTCCTGAATGTACGAGGATCGGCAAATCAGTATCAGCAGCCGCAGTACCTCCCTTCCCGACCATCGTTGAGCATGGACATCCGACCTCCGGCAGACGTAGAAGCTTTGGGCATTCCAGTTGTCTCCTAAAGTTAGGGATTATGTTAGTTACTGCACATGGTGGCCGATATGCCCTTTCCCCTTCATTCATGATCATTTTCTTCTGTTATTTTATTTTTATTTATTTGTTATTTTGATAGTTTGTTAGGGCTTATGTTAGTTTGTTATTTTCTTCGATTAGTGTTGATATACACCGTTACGATGCATAATGAAAGGAAGGAAATATTTGCCTCTAACACTCCTCTCTGCGTTTCTCTCTCTCCCTCGATCCCTTTTCCCTTCTTCCCCATATTTCTCCTGCACACCTGCTCTCTCACAGCATCTCGCCCAATACCACTCGCCACCCTCCTCCGCTGATATCCTCTTCCGCTGCAATTTCAGTCATCGTCACCGGTGTCACCATGGAGATTGTATCAGGATGCGTGTTATTTACTCGATGAAGAAAGAAGTACCTAGACAGTAACACACAGAAGCTAGCCAGATTAACAAGGATCGAGACGGGAGAGATTTTATGATCAAAAGAAGGGCTAGGCAAGTATAGGTTGTTAACCTTGAGCGCCTAATATAGTAAAAGAAAGTTCAAAGTAGTCATGTCATGAATAGACTCAGATATATAAAACTACGTTTCTATTGTAATAATAAGATTTGATGAATGACATGCTTGATACAAGTTCCTAGTCCTTTATGGGTTACACTACTATACTCACCTCCTCTTTTCTCTTTATTGTCTCTCTGTCCAAGCCCCCCCCCCTCCACTTCTCCTTGGTCTCCCCTTCTCTTTTCTAGTTATGCTAGTCTATCTAGATTTTAACGCGAGTGTGTGAAACACCTTTTAAGTGAGCAGAGCTGTCAGAAGCTCTCCCTGGTGCTGCTGCTAGTTCATTTCACGAGTTTACCTTGGTGCTCTCATTCGGGGGGAATGCTAGCCTCCTAACCATTGTCCTTAGCAAGGAGTAATGACCCAGAAGATGGGATCTCTTTGAATCTAATTCGAGTAGTCTCCTTTGGATTTGCGTTCCAGAAAATCTTGGGGAGTGAGCCACCTCACAAAGTTTCCTGTAGCATACAGTCATATAGCATACACGTCTTTCCTTTCTAATGCCAGCTTATGATCTCTAAGCCATAATCACACCCAATGAGAAACGGAATGGACCAACAAAAAGAGTGTAAGGAAACCAAATTTCAGAAAGCATAAAGTCCAGTTATACCCCAGTGGTAAGAAATTTACAACCATGGTTGGAGAAAGGTAAAACTATGAAACCTAATTAAATTCATCTTTAAACACAATCATACCTACAAAACAAATTAATACAAAATTTTGTACATAAGGTGAAGAGGTGAGATACACAAATGGAGTCATGGATGTTCTCTGCCTAGGATTTGGTTTTAAGATGGGGAAAAAGATATAAAAGAAAAAAAAAAAGATATAAAAGAAAAACAACAAAGATCCTAGAACTTAGCTCTCTGGATTTGGGTCATTATCTGGTTGCCTTGGAGTGGTGGCCCCACCTTTCATTCTTGCTCGAGCTTCTGCGAACATCCTCTGCTGCTCTGCCACCGCTTCCTCTTCGGTCATCTCCGCACCATTGCTCCACTTCCCACCTCTTAGTCCATCCTGCCGAAAGCCAATATAAATGGGTGGAATATAATTCACTTTGCATTTGCTGCTAACAAAAGAAGGTAGATGATTCTCTGACACAACTTGAAAAAAGAATTTTTAGGTACTAAAAAGGGTGTGGCTGCAGCTTGAAAGCTAATGCAATTCAGAAGCAGACGATTCCTAGCTTTTTTTTCCCCTCCCTTTCTATCAGTAAAAACACGGAATTACCACGGTTTCCAGCTTGTGCTGTTCGTATGCAGCATAAACCTCCTCAATATACTCCCCAAAGCCAAGAACCTGAAAAGCAGCCAAACCGATATAAGTAATGTTCACTTATGCATGCTTCTAGGTTATAAGAAATAACATCAAACTTGAGAAAGAATTCAATTTCATGCATAATGATCTGACACGTGCACAGCAAAAAAAAGGGCAAGATACAAATCAGCCACAGTTTCCCTGTAGCAACCAAGCATTTGCCAAGACAGAGAATATGTGGAAGGCAAAACCATCATACCACGAAGAGCACTGATTTATTTTTTATTTTTGTTTTCTTTTTTTGAACGGAAAAAAGATATTTAATCAGCAGATGCTAAGATGGCATCCAAAAGATACATTAGAGATAAATAAAAGCAGTACAAGATTCACCAAATTATAGACATACAACAAAAAGAGGGATTATGCAGTAAAGGAACCTGTGTCCAAAGCACCAAAACAAAAAATGTTAATCCCATATGAGTTCCCGTTCTCAAATAAACAACAGTTATTTTCCTGCCAAATTACACATACAATCACTGAAGGAATACATTCCCAAGCAGGATTCTTCCAGTTCCTGGTGATTCTCAAACCAGAAGTTCGTCTCAAATGGAACCTGATTGTACCCAGATTATGCTAATCATAGCCAGAGCAAAAGACCAGAGTTTGTTTGCAACTTGGCTGAACAAAAATAGGATTGACCCCAGATTCAAATTTGCAGCTGCCCCCCCCCCCCCAAAATAAAAGAAAAAGAAAAAAAAACTGTTAAACATCAAGACTCATCTCCTTCACAGATCGCCAAACGTCACACATTTTTTCCAGGCCGCTTGGCAGGACAGGAAAGAAGCTCTAGTAAGACACTAGGAGTTCCAAATCTATCATGCAGAATAACAGGTTGAATCCTCGGAAATCTGCTCTAAATACAGAGAAGCTACTAAGGAGAATAGCAGTTTCTCCGGATTCCACCTCATTGAATATTGCATACCAGAATGAACCACCATGTCAAAAAAGCCAATATCAACAATTTCTATTAATAAGATTATTAAACCTCATTCTGATCAAGATGGGACTCCAAGCTGAATTGTCACCTCTAAGATGCGCACAATCAGATACCACAGGGTTTTTATCAGCAGCAAAGCAAAATAAATCAGGGAAAAGCTATCTACCAATCTGGATATCCTATGAAAATTTGACTTTACTGCCCGAACCAATTATTAATGAAATCTGTGCAACCATGGGCACAATCTCCTGCATGTTACCCTAAAGGCTGATCCCAAAAAGATTATCTGGAAGGAAGTGAAAACAAGTCAATCGGTTGAGTAACATAATTCCATACTTTGCAACAATGCCCTTCCTCCAAGTCTACCTTTTTCAGAGGCAATCTACAGATCCACTTGACAATTCTGTAATCCTTAACGGCCAATCTCCCTACCTCAAAAGCTGCTGCAACATATTCCATCTCACCAAATGGTCTTTGAATGCATTCTTGCAGAGATCCCACAAGAAATGCTTCATAAGACTCCCAATCTTGTTGACCACCGAATTAGCAATGGCGCAAAGAGACATGTAGAAAAAGAAGCCAACGTACTCATACTAGCTTCTTTGGAAACATATTACTTTTCACAATCAACAAGCTTTTTTTTTCCCCCTCAAACATAGAAATAATAGGATCTCATAAAGACAACCTTGTATCCAAAGGCAAGAGCAACAAGTAATCAGAAACGCTCCCTTCTGCATTTCAAGGGAGAGACCCAGCTATCTCCATTATCAACATCAACGACACATCCAATCTGAATTTGCAGTGTGAAATATTAACCATGCACGAACCTCAAAAGCCAGCAAGATGCACCTCAGAAGCAGCAAGTTATCCTCACAAGGATCACATCAAGCAGTCATATATCACCAAAAGAAAATGCAAAATATAATCTGCCGTCCATTAACCTTTCCAGCATTAAATACTGACAACAACCTACCATCAACTGACTTCCAGATGAAAGGACTAAGAATTTCAATGCACAAGATAAACAGGAATGTAGAAAACAGATCACCTTGTCACATCCTCTACAAGAAGCAACAAAATATTTTGGTTCCCCAAAAGAATACTGAAAACCTGGCTGTAGAAATACAGCACCTCACTTATTCAGTCTACCTATGATCAAAACCCATCCACCAAAAACAAAGCAGGAAATTTATTCAACATGATTGTAGGCCTTTTCCATGTCTAGCTCATACACCAGCCTGGTCTTTCAAGACTTCATACGCTTCTCAACACATTCATTAGGCTTAAGAGATGCATCTCAAATTTTTCTTCAACAAATAAAAAAATCATGAGACAACTATTCAAGCTTGCCTAGAACCTTCCTTATTCTAGCAGCCAACACATCAGTAACATTTTATAAACAGACCCCAAAACGGTGACTTACCACAAGTTTAATATTTTTGCATCCATGTTCATCAAAATGCGCACTAGAAAAAATTGCATTAATAGAGACAAATCATCCAGAAGCGTGGAAATCATGAAGACATTTCATAGCATCAGATTTCCCTAAATTCTAGCAATGATGGAAAAAAGGCCATAGTGAATCCACCGGGTCCAGGTGACTTGTCTCCAACTTCATCAAATAATACAAACCCAACTTCTACTGAGAATACTTATCCTCCAAAAAAAAACTTTTAAGAAACCTTTTTCAGCTCAATTCTGTCAACGTCAGACAAAATTCAGTTGAAGATCATGAACTCAAGGTATTGAATCAGAAGTTGCAGAGAAGAGTTTTCTAACAAAATCACAAAGTGCTCTACCAATATCATCCTCATCAAACATTAAAGTATTGTCAATCTCAAGCACACTTACATTGATGATTCTCCGATGAGAATTAGCCAAAAAATGACAAAATTTAGTATTTGCATCCCCCTTCAACCACAGCACTCAAGGCTTCTGCTGTCATGAAATCTCCTACATTAATATCACCTCCTTGACTCTCAGTTCTAGCTTTTTTTGTTTTTCTAATTTTCTAAATCCTGCTTATCTATTTCTAAATCTCGCTAATTTATTTGTACCCCCCTCCTCACCAAGGGTACTATTACAAAGCACGTTTGGAATAACAAAAGTAAATGAACATCATGGATATTGTTTCACCGAGTAGGCTATGTTGTAACAGAATCATCAACTAGATGGGTAACAATACCAAGAAAACAAGATTCTTCTAGAACTACAACTATGGAGGTCCTGACATGATGTCTACAGAGTACCTAATTGAATGTGAAAGGATCATCAAGCATGAAAAGCCACTAAGAGAGAGAAGCCAGACAGGCAGTATCAGTAGTTGATATTGCAGAACTAACATGAACAAAAAAAATATCTTCACAAGGATTATTCTAGATCGCATGTACATCAGCTAAGATTGTCAGCAGCATCCAATCATCCGAGAAAAATAATAGCTCATTGCATCCTTTGTTTCTTTTCTTTTTTTTTTTTTAATATTTTGGACATGGAAAAAACAGTAAATGGGTATGAAGCCCTAATTCATAAGCGCCATTCAGTCCAAAGTTTAGACTCTAAACCTAAAGCCCACTGCGTCATACCTTTTTCAACTCTAACCCACAGCACGCAGCACCCCTACCATCCATCCTTTCTTTTCTTCATTTTGTGCCGTTCTCAACACCAACAACAGCCAGCATGAAACTGAGCTTCAACACCACTGCCCCTCCCTACATTTTGTGCTAAGTAATCAAGCCTCCAACAACTTCATCAATCCAGTTATGACACCTCTAAGCCATAGGAACTCGCGCTACTAGATGGCAATCGCTCACAGCACTCCAACACCTCCAATGCTCCAACAAGGAAACACCCCTGCCTGATCCAAACCCTGTCTACTGCTCCAACACTCAGAGATTATTGTAATAGCTCACCCTATCAAACGCCTCACTCCAGCACCTATGCCTTGAGTTGACAAATTTCTGAATTCTGAATCTTTATTATATAGTTTGCATTTGTTATATGCTTTCAAAACAAAAGATAATTATTATCATTATTATAATTCATCATTACTTAATTGCTTTAATATTTGCATATGACAATGTAAATTGAACAAAAGTATTTCGACTTATTGAGTTAATCATGCTAATTTGATTAGGTGGGTGTAATGAAATTGTTGAATTCACTAATTAATTACAAGATCTTGGTCGATATAACATATTTGACCTTCTTAAAATGCCCTCATCATGCTAATTACTAGAACAATTTTAATGCATTGATTTGTATTACTTCAAAAAAGATTTCGCCCTTTTTCTAAGGTATATTCACATTCCGCAATATTTGGAATCCACATAGATAAGCAAAATCAGAACAAAATGCCCCATTCTAGGTTTTACGACCAATTCTTCCATTGCCCAACCCAAAGCTCATCGATGTGCTAGTTTCATGGAGGCTTTTTCCAAGAGTGGTTTGTGGCTACACTTAAATTGATACATCTTACCAAATCAAGATATTTATATACATATATTGATGTATAACGTGAATTTGGATGTCCTCTAAAAGATAAGGAGCTAGAAAATGATAAGGAGACTCTTGGCACCTAACTTAATGAATCCTCTAAAAAATTTTTGAAAATCAGTGAAGAGAAGTTAATGCATGTCCAACATTTTTTGAAAATAAATCCTCTCAAAGCTGCCGGGGATGAGAAAAGTTGAGGTTGAGGAAAACTCTTCAAACATTAATATATGTCTCAAAACAATATCAGTTTCCACATCTTCAATCTCTAAGAAAAATTATTAGGAAAAATTGAAAAATGTAAAACCAAAAATTTCATCACATTCTCATGCTCCCAAGACATAAAAATGTGTCAATCAAGAATCATTGTCTACTCGCAAAAGCTTCAAGCGAGATACACTCATCCTCGGATTCAAAATTTAATCCCTATACACACAACTCATTCTAAAAATTCTTATTATAAGCCTAAGTTTGTTCCTACAAGTAACACGTGTGGCCAACGTAGCCATATTCTACATAAGGTCAAGACTGAAAAGTGCGTTTGGATTAAAAAGAAATAAGGGCTTGGCTGATAGAGCAAAGGGGAGCTGTGATGCTCATTGAGTAGCATTTTTTTCGTCACAAGCATATAACTTAGGTTGCATGATGGATTAGGCTAGTTGCACTTGCACTAGGGTAATGTGTATATGTACTAGCCCAAGCATTTTTACTAATTTGAGTAATTTTTCATAAAAATTACTGAAAGTATCTAGTCTATGAAAAAAGATATAGAATAGGCCAAAGCTATAAAATATTTATGTTTTTATAAAATTGGTGCTTTAGTTGATGCGCTTATAATAGTTCAAAGGTAATTTTTATATTCTGTGTTGAATATTTAGTATAATCACATTCTATTTAATTGTGGAGACTTGATTGAGAATATATATCTTGGGATGACAATCTAAGATGTGTTAGATTGACCTTAGATTTGAATTAACTTTGAATTAGTTGAACCTTATCTCATGTAAAACTCTCGAAAAAATGAAAAATGGGAAATTTTGAAAAGGAGAAAAATGAGATGTGAAAAAATTTGGAAGTTCTAAAAATTTAAAAAGCAAAAATAGAAAAGGAAAAAGAGAACACTTCTTTTACTATGAAGCACCTCAACGGATGGTTCATAAAAGGTAGACAAAAAGTAGAGTAAAGGTCCTAGTAGAATTGGGTTCAAATTTCTCATTTGAGGAATATATCAAAGCATACAAAAGAAAACAAAACCTTGTGCATTATTTAAAATTTAAAGCCTCTCCTAGGGAATAAGGTCAGTGTTGTTAGTGATGTGCCTAGGCTCAGCGCTTAGGGCATGGCACCTCAACATATTTAGGCTAGGCTCATTCTGAGAGGCATGCACCTAGACTCTAAAACATGCACCTTTTGTTGAGGCTCAAGATATGAGCCTAGAGCGCCTCATTGTTTTTCTCTAAAAAAACAAAACTAGTTTTTTTCTTTTAAAATTATCATTATATTTGATTACTTTAAATAAAAATTTAATATTTGTAAAATTTAGATTGATGAAAGTAATAAATTACTCATTCGAGAAACAGATGGATGCTATAATGATAATAATAAATTTATATTTGAAGATAATTATCTAACAAAGGGTTTTATAGCCAAAATTATTTGAGAATATGAGGCTATACCATTGATAAAAATATTGCCTGATATATATTGATATCGGGACTCCCAATACTTAAACTTTCCAATATTATAATAATATCATGATATATTTTCAGATCGACTAATACGACTTATATTTGACCGATATATCAAGGTATCTGATTGTTAGCATTTAAAATCTATAGCCCTCTTGTTTTAAATACCTATCTACCTATGAGAGTACCCTAAAAAGAGTTTCGTTTCCCAAATAGGTTTTCATATGATCGAATTGTTTTTTTCCAGTAGGCTAACTACAATTAGATCAGTTAAAAAGTGTTCTTTATTTTCACCAATATATTCCTGTTAGTTTATGATTTTTAGAATCTTATTTTTAGCCAATATATCTGATATTGATATATCCTATACAAATATTGATATTGATATATCCTATACAAATATTGATATTGATATATCTGATATTGATAAATGCCTATGAACTAATCCATCAGAGTTTATAAATGATAATGATTTTAACTTAGCAAATAAGCTAAAGAATGAGAAGAATATGAACTTTTATTTGTTAATGATAATAAATATTAGTTTTTGATAATTAATACTTGTTAATTAATTTTATTATTTTTGTGTATTTGTGAAAAAATATGTTTATTAATTGTCATATTTTTGTTATTTATTGAATTAAGAGTTTATTGTTATTGTTAGAAATATATATTTTTTTTGTTTTTTCAATTCTCTTATTAGATTTAAGAGGTTGAAATTATTATAATAATATCATAAATATATAATTTATAAATAGACATCTCACTTCTATCATGCCTATGCTAGCACTTTGTGCCTTTCACTTAAGCTTCAGGGATCCATTGGGCTTTGCGTAACAACACAGAATATGGTGCATTTCCTACATGTGCAATACCTTATATGTTTTATACCTTAGACTTGATCTTGTGTGTGCTATACTTTAATTATGCTTTTAAATTAATCTCAACAAGTATTAGGAAATGCAATTTTTCCAATGATTTGATCTTTTGACAAAACATTTTATTTCATATGTTGTGCAAACATTGCATTTACAATAGATTTGTATTAAGATTCTTAGAATTATTATTTTAGGATAATTTTGCATTAGTTTATATCTAAGGTACTTATGTTCATTTCTTAAGTGCATTTTCGGTCATCCTTCATGCACTAGACCACGAGCCTATCTCATTGTGCATTCTGCAAGATTATCATGCAACATTATGTTTAAGCAGAAGTGTTGTGCTTGCAAATATTATTTAATATCAAAATTATTTTGCTAAAGCCCATTCTTTCCTCATTTGATACCGTGTTTTCATTTATATTTGACCTGTAATAGACTTTTATTAGGTATTTTCACTCTTTCTCTACAATCCCTTCTAATTGAAATGAGATTATCTTGTTATTTATTGTTCAGACATGTCTTAGCTACTAGTATCTAGAGCTACACCAATTCTCATTTTATAATCCTTTTTACTTATGAATGTCTCTTCTCTTTTGTTATGTCTATTGCCTTAGTCTTTATCTCTCTAGTAGCCTTTCTTTGAGTTACCCCTTCTCATTTTAGAAGAAAAAAGGGGGAGAGATATATACCGACCAAGGGAGAGTAATGCGTATTGACTAAGGAAAAGAGATGTATTTTATTTGCAGGGGAGTTATGGTTTCAGAGGAGTTACATTCATTGTTTATTTACTTCATAGGGCAATAAGATGTGTATGTTGGATATTATATATCATGTAAAAGTTGGACAAATTATTTTTTATGTTCTAATCTATATTTTAATACCATATTACACTATGCCTCATGTGGCCGTGTTAAGTTTGTTGCTTGTGCATGATTAATGTCTTCAACCGTAGGAGTTTATAATGTCTAAATATCTGATTTGAAAGTTGGTTAGTATATTTTAGTGCAATATTTTAGTTCAAAGGTTATTCGACATGAGTCTATAAGCTCTCGAGGCTATGTATCAAACCAGCAAGATATCCGTGCAATATACGCTTATGGTATCAGTATCCAAAGATGAACCACAAGTGATCCGCGAGACAGTAGCTCAAGCTATGGAGTACCGAATTCAAGCGTCAAAAGCTTAAGCTAGCTACCTTGGTACCCGCTTCGCAAGAGGTTTGTGCAATATTACTTCAAGTGAAAATACGATTTTTAGCCACTAGCCACTTCACTCTACTATTTTGACCGGAAGTTTAACTTTTTAAATAATTAAACATCGTTCTTTTTTTTTCAATATACATAAGAAAGAGATGCATCAACTATGAAGAGTGAGCTTTCTTTGAGTAATAGGGAGTGAAACCGTAAGATTTGACGGAACCACCATTTCTTGAGAGATCAATCTTCCTTGTATAATGAGAGCCCAATTGTCTTGAAATCTATCATATGATTTGAATCTAAACCTTAGCTTTATTAGCCTACAAAATATAGAGTTCTAATGTATGGCTTGTGCGTAAATCTAAGGTGTGATTTGAATAGAGGAGTTCAATAAACTAGAAATCCACTTAGAGAGACCCGAATATGTTTGAATAGCTGTAAGTCTACATATCTATGGAGGGCCTTAGATAGTCACGTGTTCTAATTTAGCAAGCTACAGGGTCTTGCACATTTTTGCGTCAATCTGTAAGTTAACAATTTTCATATAGTGAATTTTCAAATTGTGGTCCAAAGCTCGACGAATTTTTCTATGAACTAGTTATTCAAGAGTTTTCAATCGTTACAAGCATACTAAGATCTCTTAATTTTCGTATTTTATATTATGTTATATGCATGTAAATGGTAATGATTTATATTTAAGTAACTAGATATATAATTTCTTTGCGTACATTAAAATTGTAAATTTTTATTTTGTATTTTCCCGAAGAAATACTCATTTATATCTGCTATAAGTGTTCGTGGGATTTTTAGATATCTAAATATGTGAATTCTCACAGAATGTGCTCTTGAATCTTTTAACTCGGATCCTACACATCACGGTCCAAAGCAAGAAGACATATGTTCGGGAAAAACTCCTTGATTTAAACTTCAATACTCTACTCAACATCATTAAGTCAATAAAAACAGGTGAGGAAGAAAGAGGAAGTCTTCTAAGAGCATGTTCCTGCATTGGAATTTTTTTATGGGGGAGAAGATTTTCTGAAAGACAAGCTCCTAACCTTTTTTCCTGAAGGCTAAATTGATACGTGACTTGTGTTTGAACAAATGACTTTTGGAATGCTCCAAGGGGAGGGTTTACTCTAGCAAGCATAAGATGCCCCTTTCTGTGAGGGGTCAGCATGTACTTATAGAGGTTATAGGCTTACACTAGAAGTGGTTTAGCAAACTCCCTGTTGGGTATAGCCTAGGCACGGCTGGCTTAGCACAGAGAAAACGGGGCCAAGCACCAATAATTTGAATACGGATGCAAAGGACTATGCTGACCTCCCAAGCAACCGGATGACGAAGATCATGCAAAACTGAGACAAATAACAGCTTAGCAGTGTAACGAATGAGGCATTAAATCCTAACGAATAATTACAATCGATTAAGGGAAAACAATGCACACATGGACAACCCAATTCAGTAAAAGCCGAATAAAGGTCAACCATTATCGTCTAAAAGGTCACTGAATTAATTCAAACAGCGATTACAAATCAAAAGTAACGCCTGACATTTAATACAATATAATGCTTTCCATTACAGTCGATTTCGGGCTGACCAATCGGTTAAAACCCTGGCTATAAATACAAATCTCCCAACCAAGAATGGGGTAGGTTTTACTCAAGCAGACAAGTGCCAATAAAGAGTACACTCAAAGCGGAGTTCAGCCCTCCAAACCCATAAAAACCCTACACTCATGCCTTTTTCTCTCTATTCTTTACCTGTATCTTTCTATTTTCTTCATAAAGATTACTAACTTGAATATCAGATAATATACCGAGAAACGTGTCTCGTATACTTCTAACCTCTCATTAAGTTACTATAGTACGTAGGGCGAAACTTTCTAGCTATGAAGACCAGATCCGCAATCTCTTGGATCTACAGAAGGATATGTTCGGCTCTCTAATGCGTATAACAACCTAGGTTTAAGGAAAGTATCATTGGGGCCATATGTGAAAACATGCTTAAGCGACCCATTCTCATCACAAACCTAAAGCTCCAAAAAGGACCCTGACTCACCTCCTCAAAAGAATCGAATGTGGTAAACACCAGGGCTCATGGTCAAACAAGTCTCTCACCCAAAGACATCACATCTTGTAGCCACAACCCATTGAAGGTAGCCACGAGGATTTCTACTAGTCAATGAACATAAATGTGAAGTCCTTGGCAGTTTAGGTTGACAACATGGCAAAAATGCTCAAATCCCTATGGGATAAGCTGGAAGGGCACCCACTTAGAGTACCAGCCCCGATTATCAAGCATTCGCCTCCAAAAGGAGGAACAAAAGGAGGAAGCCTACATCCAGAGGAACAGCCTAGTAGTCAAGGATCTCCGAGGGGCAAGAGGCTCCCCTCAGAAAAAATTCATCCCGGCTCGAAGGATGAATTAACTTTGAGGGTAGGGAAGAAAGTCCAGAGAAGCAAAATTTGCTATACACTTGGAAAACGGGGCGACCGTTCGCAAGGGATGAAGCATCATGCAGCAAGCTACCAAAGAATATATCCCGAGCAGACAAGTACCCTTCATATTAGCCAATAACTCAGAGTCAAGGACATTCCTCAACGCCAAAAGGATTGCATATATTATCGAGGTAAAAGAATGAATTAAAAGGATCGAACAGCAACTGTTTCGCGGAAGTACGGCCAGGCAGTCAGCCAAGCTAAGCAAGACACCATTCACTAGAGAGATCAACATACATTAGCTCTCTCATAAATTCAAGATGCCGACCCTAGAACCCTATGACAAGAGCACTAACCCGATGGACCATTTGGATTACTTTCGGACATTGTTAAGGTTCCAAGATCTGGAAGACCCTGCTTTGTATCTTTCCTTCCTTCTTACCCTCAAATGGGACACATAAATTTGATTCTACTGGTAGGCACCAAATTCGATTCGATCCTTCCAGGAATTGGTTGATCAATTTTTGTCCAAATTTGCCTCCAGCCAAATGGAGGAGAAACAGCTGTGGTACATTGTCAGGATACGACAAGGTCCGAACGAAAGTTGAAGCACCTTTTGGCCAGATTCAATGTCGAGGCCCAGGGCATATCCAAGCTTACAGATGAGGTGAAGCTGAACACATTCATAGCCATCATACAGTCGAGAGAGTTCTTCAAAAATTTAGTCCGATAGGAACCGAGATGTTCCTCGAGGCTGAAACTATTACCCGTACATACTTTACGGTCAATGAGGCGAACAAAGCAAAGCGGCTAGAGCGCGTAGACCATATCCATAATCTAAGTCCACCAGTAGAAAAAAAAAAGAAGAATGACAACTCTTCCACTTGTGATCCCAGAAAGCAGCAAAGGACTGAGTCGAGAGTTAGGACGAAGTAAAACCGCTAAACCTCACCCCACTAAATGACACCAGGATCAATGTCCTAATGCAGCTATGGAACAAAACATTTTTGAAATGGCCAAAGCTAGTGAAAACCCCAGAGGAAGGGGACCAATCAAAATATTATTTTTACCAGCGATCTCCGAGCCACAGCACCGAAGATTGCTAGATCCTATAAGAAGAGATTGAGGCCCTTATTCAAAAGGGATACCTCAATGAAAACCTAAAAAACCCATGATCCAGTCTTAGTAACACCAGCAATGACGACACAGAGCAACCCAAGTAACCTCGCAACCAAGTGGCAGTTGGAGTGGTAAGCATAATCTCCATAAAGCTAGCCTGAAGCAATGCACTGGATCGTCTCGTGAATATTTCCTCTAGCAAGAGGGAAAAGATAGGAGTATGAAATGATGTCATTAGTTCTAGTATTGAGATATGACACATGTAATTACTTCACATTCAAACCCTTTTATTGTATTCGCACTTGTTTCAGACGAAATCGTTGACTACCAACTGAAACGAGTCTTTATTGATAATAAAAATTTTAGAAATGTTCCCTACCTTGATGCGTTCTTTAAGCTAGGGCTTAGATAGAACAAGATGTAGCCGACTGAAGGTCTTTTATGCTGGCTAGACAACAAATCCGTACTAGTATAGGGGATCGTCCAATTGGAAGTCATGGTAGGGACATACCCTAAAATGGCTTCCCATATGTTAACATTTCTAGTGGTAGGCCCTGCTTGGTGGCCTTTGAATCGGTAACCTCCATCCTACACTTAAAAATAAAATTCAAAACCCCAAACGAGGTGAGAGAAGTACAAAGTGATCAAGTCACTAGAAGTACCTACTACCTAACCCAAATAGGTCAATTGGTACAGACTCGACCGATCGAAAAATTAGACCTTTGTGATAAGACCATGCTCCAGCAAGGCAGCCTGGTGAATCTTCCCTACAAGTCCCTTTATAGATCAAACCGAACCAAATAAATATGTTCATATTGGGAGTTCCCTGTCTGATCGTTTACGAGAGCGACTAGTGGAGTTCCTTTGCCAAAACTCAAATGTATTCGCATGGACATAGGCAGATATGCTGGGCATCCCTTCATAAGTAATAGTTTACAAGATGAGCCTATTAGCAGGGCACAAACCGGTCCGACAAAAGTAGAGAAACTATTCCACAAAGAAGTTCGTCACTAAGAGGGAGAAAGTTAAGAAATCGCTCAACACAGGATTCATTAGGGAAGTTCATTACTCAGATTAGCTATCAAATGTCGTCTTTATTAAGAAAAGCAAAGGAAAATGGAGGATGTGCATCGACTTTACTAATATAAATAATGTATGTTTGAAGGATGGTTTCCAGTAACTGAGAATCGGCTAGTAGGTGGACTTACCAACTGTTAAGCTTCATGGATGCCTATTCAAGGTACAATCGGATCTGGATGTACCCGAAAGATGAGGAAATGGTGTCATTTATGACCAACCAGGGACCTACTGTTATAAGGTCATGCAGTTCCGTCTAAAGAATGCTGGAAAAATGTACCAAATACTAGTCAATAAAATGTTTGAAGTCCAAATTAGAAAGAATATGAAGGTTTACATAGACATGCTTGTCAAAAGTGTATTGACCGACAACCATATTCGAGACTTGGCCGAAGTCCTTGAGGTGCTTCGAATACATTGAATGAAGCTAAATCCGACAAGTGTGTGTTCAGAGTGACATTCGGAAAGTTTATTGGTTTCATTGCTTCACACCAAGGGATCAAGTCTAATCCAGACAAGATCAAAGCCATCATGGATATGGAGCCACTCCGATCTTTAAAGGAGGGCAAAATATTAACGAGAAGACTCGGTACTCTATCTAGATTCTTGGTGAACTCTGCTGAGAATTATCATCCCTTTTTCAAAGCTTTGAGAGAATCCAATAATAATGGGTTCCAATGAACAGAGGAATGTCAGCAAACATTCCAAGAGTTGAAGAAATACCTGCAGACCCCCATCTTTTGACTTATCCTAAGGATGGCGATGAACTTTACTTCTATTTGGTTGTCTCGGATGTGGCACTGAGTTCAATCCTGGTCAGGGAGGAGGCTGGCATACAATGATTAGTTTACTATATTAGCAAAATCCTAGCAGATACGAAGACTTGGTATTCTAGTGCCAAGAAGGTTGCATTAGCCCTAATCTACGCAGTAAGGAAGCTCTGGCCATATTATCAGGCCTACATGATCATCGTCTTGACTAAACAACCTTCAAAAAGAATCTTACAATGACTGGAGGTATCCAAACGCTTAATAAAATGGGCCATCGAATTAAGTGAGTTCAACATAGAATTTAGAGTACGATTATCCATAACGGGCCAAGCTCTAGCGAATTTTATAGTCAAAACAACCCTAGTTCCTGAAAATCTGGAAGAATATAAATGAGGACCAAATGATGAAGAAGCCTCGACGTGGACTCTGTACATCGACGGTTTGTCCTCTCAATCAAGGAGCAGTGCTGGCATAATACCAAACGTATTTAAGATAAAATACTCAATGACGTTAGGGTTTTAAGTTACCAACAACATGGCCAAATATTAAGTCTTATTAGTTGAGCTCAGACTGGCAAGGAAGTGTGTGGCCAAAAAGCTAATCATTCATAGTGAGTCCGAATCGGTAGTGAACCAAGAACTCATCAATTTCGAAGTGTAAAATCCAAGCTCAATGAAGTATCTTAATAAGGTAAGAAATCTCTTATCGAAAGTGGCAATTTGCCAAATTCCGATAGAAGACAATTGGAAGGTCGAACAGCTAGCCAAGATAGCTGCATTCGAAAACCTCGAGCAATATGCTAGGGCGATGAGAGAAATACTTATGAGCCCAAGCATAGATGGATCAGATGAGATGCTTCCGGTTTTAGACGAAATGACTTGGATGACACCGTGCCGAAGATATCCAGAGGATCGCTCACTACTAGATGACCCGACAGAAGCTAAACACATCAAAAATAAAGCCAAATGGTACACCATTGTAGATGGGAAGCTGTACAGGAGAAGCTATTGCTTCATATATATGTGATGCTTGACACCCTTCGAAGCCGATTATACTTTGAGCAAGGTACATCTCAGTCTCTGCAGATGTACCTGTGTTCAAGGTTATGAGGGAGGCCTACTTCCGGTCAACCATGAATAAGGATGCTATGGAATTCATGAACAGATGTGAGAACCGTCAGATTCACTGTAATGTCTCTCATCAACCTCATATTGAACTTCGGACCCTGCAATTACATTGGCCGTTCGTATAGTAAGGGCTCAACGTCTAGGTTCGTCCCATTTGCTACCAGACAAAGGAAGTTTATCATTGTCACAGTTACTTCACGAAGTAGAGGCTTCTCTGCTAGCTAAAATTATCGAGCAGAACGTGACAAAATTCATATGTCAGAATATCATCTGCAAATTTGGAATATCCAAGGTCATAGTGATCAACAACAATACTCAATTCACAGGAAAGAGATTCACCAAGTATTATATAAATCTTGGCATTAGATTGGTTCATACCTCAGTCGCTTATCACCAAACGGGCAAATAAAAGTAACCAATTGAGCCCTACTAAACGGGCTGAAGATGAAGCTAATGAACAATAGGGGCTCTTGAGTGGATAAGCTTCCATCCGTCCTATGGCCTTAATGAACGACCCCAAGGGAGTCAACACGCATGACAACCCTTAGCCTATGCTATGGGACCGAGGCTTTATTTTAGTGGAGATCAAACTACCTAGTTTCCGAGTCAAAAGCTTCAACCCCAATCGTAGTTTTCAACTCTTAAAGAAAACTTAAACCTACTTAAAGAAGCCAGGGACACGGCCCAAATATGGATAGCTGCGTACCAACAGCGAATAGACCAATACTACTATAAAAGGGTGAAGGCACGACAGTTTAAGTAAACGACTTAGTTTTGAGGAGTATCGAGTCCACATGCAATATTGCTAATAGGAATGAGATGTCCCCCAATGGGGAAGGACTATTCCTAGTGTTGGCCATCTTCCATAATAGTACGTATAAACTGCAAACCTAAAGCGGAAAACTAATCCCTGGGGCATGGAATGCCATTCACCTTAAAAAGTATTATCAATGACCTCATCCTTGTACATAAAAACATAAGAGGTATGTTTTAATTCCCGCTTGAAGAATGCTTGTGTTGTATTTTACCATATTAATAAAAATAGTTCTTATGTTCATTGCTTGCACTTATTACTCAATTGTATACTTGCATGTAACACTTCAGCCATGACTGACCCAGAGTTAGGCGATCGATTCTTCATACCTCGCTTGCTTATATGACCCATAAAGTAATGTAATTACGGTGCTAGTTGATAAAACCATATAGCCCTGAGCACGGTCACACATCAACTACTTTAAGACTTGGGGGCTACAAGACCAAGCACTTTATCCCTTTTGAGAGGTCATAATAGAGGTCAAATGACACTATATAAAATATCATTGCTCGGCCAATAAAGCCTGGGGGCTTTCCCACATGAGTGCCATAACACCCTTCCACGAGGCAGGCAACATCACTCAAATATGGTCCATGGACTAGGATCCAATCAAGCCTGGCAACAATGGCAAAAATCACCTAGCTAGCAAACAAAAACTTCACCAAATTGAACTCTTCATGACAAAAGCGATGTCAGCCACAATAATTTGAAGAGTTAGCTAATGAAAAGACACATGAATACGAATGGCAATATTATTACATATACAAGGAAAAACACGCTAGTTTAATACAAAAGACCGCCTTTGATTGAAATAATCCGAAGCTTGAAGAACACCTATGACCTAGTACTCAAAGAAGGTCCCAGAGGCAGATTATCTCCTAGATCTAAAAAGTCCTCAACGTCAAAACTTCGGGTGACTCTTGTAATAACCCAAAAATCTAAAGTGAAATATTTAGCTTGATAATATGGTCAAAGCCCATTGACAAGGTGGTATA
>JAOVVI020001815.1:0-22897 GCA_028571085.2 Nepenthes alata
TGCAACTTGCCCACGTGGCAGGCATGCGTGAGTGTAAAGCTGACACCTGGGCTCCAGCGTCCTCGTCCATGTCCTCTTGGACATGGAGCCTTTGAAGTAGTCCTCGTCCAATGCAGCTCTAGGACAAAGATCCCGCTGATAGTCCTTGTCCATTTCTTCCAACAACCCCGAGGACGGACTTTCCCGAATTTCTCCAAACGTTTGCGTCCCTTTGTCTCCATAGGTCCGCGGACACTTGTCTTCACAAGTCCGCGAACAAAGGTCACAAGAGAGTGACCTCAACAGCCCCTTCCAAATTTTCTGATTTCCCTCACCAGACTTCCCACCAAAAAAAAAACCAACTTTTAGCAATATTTGCCACCGCAGTTTATTAAAAAATGAGCAAAACCTTTGACACATCAACTCAAACTATTCTTTTTCTCCCCTACTGTACATTGGCAAATCATGTAATAAAAGATGATTAATCCCATTCTTTGGGCACTTCGGATATTGAATCTGAATTATAATCAAGAATATTCACAGAGAGGTTAAGATTTCTATGACAAGTTTTCCATGGCTATAACAAAAATAAGTATGTTGGCAGAGGCTCAAGATGCCTCAGCTGGGCCCCCCTCTTGGCTGAGAAATATTCCATGGCAATAACAAATGAAAGTGAACTTTTGGTAGTATTTTCTTTAGACCATTGATTAAGTCATTTAGTTTTTACAACATTTGCTATTAGACTACATGTTTATTTTGAGTTTTTCTAGATATACTAAAAGGATCATGGATCAAGATCTAAAAAGAAGAATAGAATAAAGGGTAAGACACTCAAACCCTTTGGCGGACATTGATTTGGGCTTAATTTTGCAGTTTTAGTTTATCAAGAAGAAATAATTTGCCAAAGAAAGTTGTAAGGAAGGAAAAAACAAATAGGAAGCACAAGTTGTAACAAATGGCTAGGAATGGGTATTTCTTTACTCAAGCAACTGATAGTTTGGTGGTACCTGCTGATGCTTGAGACTAACTACTTGAGTCTTTGCCTTCCTGTTTGTGTTTTTTCTTCCGTTTTGCAGCTTTTGTTCATATTTCTGATCAAAGTTAGTGATTGAACAAAATCTTATTAGAAAAACAAAAAAATTCCCCTTGTTGTTGCAGCTGCTAATGGTGTTGTCATTGCCACTGAGAAGAAATTGCCATCAATCTTAGTTGATGAAACCTCTGTGAGTCACGGTTTATTCATTTGACTTCTATCATCCATATGACATTTTTGGGACTGCGGATAATATGTATGTTGCGGGATATGCTGTTACTTATTATTGTTCTTGTTTTGACTTGTCATCTTAAGTTGCCATTTGGGAATATGATCATAATTTTGTTTTTGTGCTTCCCTTAATCTAATGAAATACATTATTTGTTTTCCTTGCTTGGCTTAGGATTTTGGTACAGGGTAGGTTCTGTTATAATGGTAAGATTGTTTTATTGTCACCTAAAGGTCATGGATTCAAAACCGTAAAAATAGCCTCCTTTTAATGTAGGGATAAGGCAACACATATATGGTCGGTCATAGACTTAGTGATGTTGTGCATTGGGGTACCCTTTCTAAAGCTTTTGGTGTGTTTAGATAATGTTGTGCATTAGGACAGTGGTGTTGAACTTTTGTCTTGCAACAATATGTTATATCATTAGCAATTCTCAGCATTAACTTTTTGTCTTCATTGCTGTGAATTTGTTCAACTGTGACAAGCCACGTGCATTACTTTATACTTATTGTAGCTTGTCTTTACCTACCTGCATAAAGTAGGAATGCTTGTTCATGGTGTTGTTGATCTTCTTTGCGAGGACCAATAGTTTGTATTAATTTTACTAAAAATCTTTGGAAGGTCACTTTCTATGGTTGATTGAGTTTGCTTTTGTTGCTTGCTTATGTTGACCTGTTAAGTAATCCCTGTTTTGCTGTTGATGTTTTTTATGTGGAATATCCTTTTCCTGTATTCTATTTCTTATCTTTTCTCCTTTCCCATTACTGTTTGGGATTGGATTTCCAAGGGATAATTATATTAAGTTGCAATTGCTTAAAAGAAAATGTTTTTTGTTACATAGGTCTTCGAAATTGCCTGCTGCCTAACCCTGCGTCCTCCTTATCACATATGAATGTTATTGCATCTTCATCATGGTTGCAATGTTGCCCAGTTGCTATAATTGTTGTAGCATAATTTGTTATGGTTACTTCTAATACTTTCCTTTTCCATTTCCTCCTTAAGTTCATTAAATTTAGTTTAAAAAGAAATATAATCATTGCTAGAACTTCTGAAATTTTGTTAGGTCCTGGGTTGATATGTAATTGCTATATTCTAATGGAGTCTGGACATTTTCCTTTTGCTTCCCCTGATCTTTGTGAGATTTGTTTGAAAAGAAATAGCATGCATTGTTTAACTATTGATATTAAATAAATTTCAAGGTTGAAATATTTGTCAAGCAATGACATGGCTTTGTAGTAAATGGAAAAAAAAAAAGAAATTTTGATAGGTTGAAATTGTGTGTTTTTTTATATGTAAGGGGGAATTGAACCCGAAAACTTTTTTTCTTAGGGTGGAATAGGCATTAACGAATTTAGCTAGGCTAAAATTAGTAGATTAGCATTTCAAAAAACAGATCCTCTTATTATTTTGTTAGATTCTAGAAATAATTTTACATTGAACATTTAGAGCACTCAGGTACATGTTGACATATTGGGACATCATGTATTTGAACCATGGAAATAATCTTTGCAATGCTCCTGTAAAGCTACATATATTTGACTCATCCTATATGCCAAAATGTGGAAGCCTTGTATATTGGTCCACCATGTTGAGTCTTGGCAGAACGAAAATATTGTTCTATAGTTGCCTGGATGTCATGGGTTTAATGTTTAAGCATGAAACAACCTCATTGCAATGCTATGCAATGCAAGGTTATGCATATTTTTACAATTTTATTCTGCTCAGTTTCTTTAATATGAGAGCTTCATTATGTCAAGTGAGTGATGCTGGCAGATTTTGTTATTGTTGAAGCTGTGGAGTCAGACTGTGTAGTTTTGCTTAAATGCTTGGGGGAAATATCTAAATTGTAACATCAATGCTAAGTTCCTGGGTTGTGTTAGAAGTGTTTAATAGATAGTGTTTTCAAGATGCCAATTATCCTGTGTTTTGCACTTTGTATCTATGTGGATATGCTTGATAGCCTCTTGCTGATTATAGAGGGTATCTACCAGTGCCTCATCAGGCCATTAAAATGTATGCTTTTCCATTCTTCAATTCTTTTTCATTTTTAGCTTCTGAAATGTCATGTGGAACTTTCAGTTGTCTGGGGCCTTCATTACAAAGGAAATCTTGAAAGGTTGCTGAACGTATTATCTAGTTTTTTTTTGGGTCATATTCTCATTTGCTGTTAGTGTCATTTTTTTCTGAATTCATCCATTCTAATTTTTCTAAGCTGCTGAACATACATGAGATCATAGTTGTTCCTATTTGATTTCAGGTTCAAAAGATCCAGCTCTTGACACCAAATATTGGTGTGGTATATAGGTTAGTTTTTTATGCTATTCAGTGGGGATTAATAATCATTTCATTGTTTTAGGAACTGGTGACTTACATTTGAAATATGTTACGTTAGCATTAAGGTTTGGGAATGGGTTCTGGGGCACATTGTGATATGAATGCTTTTTGGATGTCCTGTGGTCTGATGAAAGTTTGTAAACCTCATTTTTTATGCATGATAACGTGGGACAACCTTTGTAAAATTATAGTTGTTAGATTTGGATGGTGGAGTCAACTTTCACATCCTTGAAGTTTGAAATATTTAAATTTGTGTGAACAGGTGGTGTAACTTATCCTAATGGATTAAAATGCTCCATTCCACTATGCCTGTTTAATATAAGTTTGATTACATTTCATAAATTCTGGAATCTTTTCAATTTCCTTTTGAAAGATGACAATATTAGTGCATCAGCTTCTTGGTACACAACCATTGGATTTTCTCGGAAGGGCCTCTGTCTGATCAAAAGCATTAGCATTTTGTACTTTTAGGAGGCCATGGCTTCATATTTTCCTTACTAAAATGAGCTGCCAATTGGACTGTTGCAATTGATGTTTGTTCCCGAGTGAAGGATAGTCGAGAAGGCAATGTTACTCACAAATTATTCCTCCCACAGATGATCATGACTTTTCCTGATAATTGAGACTATGAGATGAGTGATTCTGGATGGAATATTTGTTTTATTCTATGGGAAATTGGAAGTTGAATTGAGCTGTGGCTTATTAATAGGAAGAACTGGTCGAGGATATTCATGAGGTTGGTCTAATGTTCATTCACTATGTGAGCACGCAGAGAAAAAAGAATCTGCTCATACAAACTTGTCCAGGAAAAAAACCTCAGTTTTGTTGGTGTTTCTCCCCTTCAGTCTTGTGCTGTATCTTTCCTTCCAAAATAGACTTCAAAAGGCTTCATTTTTTTGTTCCACTCGTCTCTTCCTGAGATAACAGAATGCCAATTATGGTAAGGGCAGAACGTACTTTATTCTTATCTCTGTGAAATGAAAAGAACATAGTTGGGAGCATTGCTGCCCACAGCAAAAGATGCGACCTTCTGATGGAACTTTTCGACCCTGAACATCATTGACAGGAAACTTCTGTTGATTGCTAGAACTGATGCAGAGGAAGAGGCAGAACAGCAAGAGAACAGAGGAGGGAGAGGAACTCTAGGCGATGGCCATAAGCATAATATAATTCATCAATCATCAATAGTGGTTATGCAAGTTTCTAAGTAGAAAATATAGGGGAACCCTCTAATGATGAAATAAGGAAACTTTATTAATGATATAAGAAAAATCTAATAACATGTGAACTCTAATAATGGCATAAGAAAACCTTACAAAATGACACATGATTAACAATTCATAATAAGTAAAGCCTGAAGTTAATAAGGCCTATAGACATAAATTCATTTCCTCATCAAGAACTCTATTTGTGGGCTTTAATTCTGTGCTTCTGACAATTCCCCAAGACCAACCATATTGTATGCTATGTGCCCATGTAACTGATATATAAGGTCATGCAAATGTTTATGCCCTATAGAGAGATAAAAAGGGGTGGAGGAGTATTATAATATGCATAAAAACAAGGCAATCCTTTGCAACCATGAAATAGGCAGCTCACGGCTGGTTAATCATCTAACTGTGACATAACAATCGGCCTCTTCACAGTGGTGCTTAATTTGGCTTCTTCCTGAATCAAAGATGTCTTTTAACACTATTTCCATCTTCCTATCTGCCAGATCAATTTTCAAATCCGCCCTCCCACTATATACTCACATCCCTGGTGTATAAAGCTGCGCCAACCTCTACTCTCTGCGTAGGACTATTATAATAATATTCGGAAGGAGCTAGCTGCTAGAACTTTCAAGGATGTGGGGAGATCAAGCTTGGTTCTTTCTTCTAAATGGTTACCAACATTTTTGTTTTGGCCAAAGCGACACTGATGCTTCTCAAAGTTCTTCTTGTCTCCTGAATCTTATTATTTTTTCTGCTTCCTTGTCTTCGGATTAATAAGTCTTGGTTATAAAAAAAACCGACTGCTTGTTAAGGACTCTTCTACAATCTTTGTTCCATAATTTTATATGTATAACTGCAATATAGCAGTTATTATCTTTCATGATTCTCTTATTTCTTTTTCAGTCTCCCTTTAGACGAGCACCTGTTTTAGTCTACCAAAGATTCACTTACCCCATGCCCAGGAGCAAGGACTGGCCAACATTCTGCAACATGGGCAATTGATGATCGACATCTTCATTTTGACATTTGCACCAGAATAATAGAATTAGGAAAGTTAAAATCTGTTCTTTTAAAAATTGCAGGAGTTTGTGCCCTTACATTTGCCGTAACCAAAACGAAAGATTGTGTAGCAGGGAGGTACAGTTTGCAGTGATTTTCTTTGCAGGAAAATTAATTCCCTAGAACCATGTAGCAAAATGCAGCTGACTATCAACATAGGATTTCCCACACTAATTCCATCATTTCCAACTTTCTTTCTGTGGAAGAGGGTCGTTAGCTGCCCGCAGCTTGCTAAAAACTGGGGTTCTACTATTTTTCAATTTCCTTCTGATGGCTTTAGCTATTTAAATCCCACTGACTATCTTTTTAATCTGCAATCATCTTCTTCGAAGGCAACCCAATTAACATTCTCATCTTTAATGGAGCTTCTAAAATAGGTTTCCCTGTCGTCCTATCCCCTACAGAGTTGTTTATTACTACTTAAATGACATACCTAGCACTCTATTGCCCCTAGAGACTGAATGGTGTTGATTGAATATGCAATTGCACCATCACCTTGACTACATTTCCAGCAAACTCATATTAAAGAAATAAGAGCTGAAGACAAAAAATGAAAAAATAGGAAACCTATATGAGGGTGAGCTTTTATAAAATGGTAAGGTAATTTCATTGTGATATGGTGGTTATAGGTTCAAACCATGAAAACCACCTTTTTCCAATTTGGGGTAGAATTGTGTACTCTCTGCTGCATGTTCTGATAGTCTTATACACCGTGTTGTCCTTTTTTATGCTCCATCTCTGTCTAAAGAAGTTAAGACAAGATAAAGAACTTTTTGAGATGGCAATGCAGTTTGTGTTGATATGGAAGCCCAAGGGAACTTGATATTGAGATGGATGAATTAGGGTGGGCAACTTAGATAATAAGGGAAATCTTGCAGTATTAATGGACTCTCTTTCTGAATTTGGAAAATGAAATTATGTGGCCATTAGTTTGTAAAGGTGGCAACGTCACCGCCTGCACTTATTATGAGCAGAAAAAGTTCAATGATGAAATGCAGCTACATGTAGGCATGCTTGTATGTATGATTGCAGATTTTCCCACTCCATCAGGGGTTTTCAGGACTTTTCTTTGATGTTTATGCTTATGAAATATGCGCGATTCCTTTCCTGCAGTGGCATGGGTCCTGATTCCCGAGTTCTTGTTCGTAAGAGTAGGAAGCAGGCAGAACAATATCACCGGTTATACAAGGTGCTTTTGAATGCATGTGTATAAAGAAGTGTATTATTTCTGATATCTTGTGTGTATGTCTTGTATCATATTTGAATGATTTTTAAAAAGTTGAAATAATATTAATTTTGTCATTTTACGTTTGCTTTCCGTTGTCACAAAATTTCCAAAATATGAATAGAATCTTGGTGTTATTTCTACAAGCATCTGTCATATGCATTTAAGATTAGTTTACAGAAACTTTGTAGTTAACTTTGGTTAAGCATATATACGGTAATCACTAGCTCTTCCTTTTGTTCTTTTCTCTTTGTATCTGTATGAGCATGGCTGACTAATGTTTACCATGCCTTAAAAAATGTTTATTTTTTGGAAGATGTTGGCTGTTGTATTCCTTTGCATAACGTAGCTGTTTCTTTGGTCAGTTTCTATGATTTCCATTGATCATGGTCATTTTGGACCTGGGATCACTGCATTTTGAATTTTTAAGATCAGGAGGCTGTAGATACTGCACTGCAGTCATTACATTGTCCTTATTTCCTTGCTTAATCACCATATAAATATGTGATAAAAAACCCTATTTAATTTTTTTTTTCCTTGTTGCAAAATCAACCACCACATGTTAGTTACGTGATAACTGGTGTAGCCTTTTTTTTTTTTGGCGAATAGGAACCAATCCCTGTAACACAACTTGTTAGGGAAACTGCAGCAGTCATGCAAGAGTTCACTCAGTCTGGGTAAGCTTCCTTACTTTTTGGAGTGCTATGAATCACTAATTTCTACTACTTCAAATGAAAGAGAGATCCAATAATACATGGTAGTTCAATTAATTGCGAACCCATGAGAATATAGAAATTTTTGAACTAGCGCCACAAATATGGTCTTCAGTAATTATTTTTAGACCTATTTTGATTTCCTAAACGTAATCCATCTGTTCCTTGATATCTTTGATCCTAACATCTTCACATGTGTCTGGCAGTGGTGTCAGGCCTTTTGGAGTGTCTCTGCTGATTGCTGGATTTGATGACAATGGCCCACAGTTGTATCAGGTACTTCTTATATTGGCAAACTATAGTGCCAAACACTATTTATGCTTGGATGTGAAGTAAATTTCTGGTATTCTTGAATGGACCATATCTATTCTTTTCTGCTCAGTAGTAAATGGATGCCAAGGAGTCATCAACTGGGCACAAATACTTACGGTAATACAGACCCAAAAGAAGAGATGGCAACGGACTTCCTACCGGCGAGCCATCCCTGTTACTGTTTGGCAAAATGCCTTATATAATGGGGTGTGGGCAGTCCAATTAGAGATAGTGACAATTCAAGGTCTTATTGTGAATCTAGTTGATATATTTTCAGACCATTAGATCATATTTTTATATCACGTAAAAATACTTGCTAAAAAATATTTTCTACATTTTTTCAGTGTTTGGGCATATCATAGGAAAATGTTTTCCATTTTTTTAGTGCTTGGCACATCACAAAAAATAAGTGAACAAAAAAATATTTTGTTCTCCAGAAAACTTTAGGTAAACTTCCGAAAACAACTCCCCATTTGAAAATGGAAAGTCATTTTTCGAAACTAACCAATACTCAATGTTGACTAGCAACCCATTGATGGGAACCATTACCCATGGTGATGCCTCCGATCACCATTTCCAATCATAGATCGGTGATGTTGTCACCACTACTATTATTGATCATTAGTTTGTGGATATCATGGATGTGACCATCGTTGGTCAGCATCCGATGATCCCTCTAGCTATTATTGTGGGATGTTGGTTGCAAGTAATGGGCAATACAGCCCCCACCAAACGCTATTGTTGATTGCTTGCCAACTAGAAATACCATCTCAATTTTTAGTTGCCAGTTATTAGCCATATGAAAATATCACCACTATTGATGGGTAATTAGTTGTGATCTGAAAATATTACCACCGATCAAAATATCACTACCAAAAACATTAGTACTTAAAATATCCACCATTGTTGATTGGTTTGTCTCATAATTAATATATATTTGTGATAGTTTTTGTCTGTGGGTTTGGAGACTTCATTAGAGTTTTGTCTGTACGTGTGTCAAGTGATGGCAAAACTGTGAGACTAATTCTCACATCTTTTGCATTGTTCGAGTGCTTGGTTGGTGAACAGGAATAGAAGTGCAATTCCATGGCAGCTGAAGAGATGAGACAAGGAATGGAAACAGAGCTAGACTTGTGGAGACAGGTTGTGGAATCTAGCAGTGTTGACATTAATAGGAGTAAAAATTTATGCATTAGATTCTATTTTACTAATTCTAGGTGGGATAATGAAGTAGTACAATTTGTTGGTCTAGAAATTATGGAATTCAATGAAGGATCTATGCTAATAAGACAAGGAAGTTAAGAAGGTATAATGCATATTAAACCAGGGGAGGGGGAGAATGTGTCTATTGTTGAACAGGATGATCGAATGATTCCAAATGTAAAAGTAAAATTTATTAGGTTCTTATAAGACCAACTAGTTTGTGGTGCATAATGTTGGACAATTGGTCAACATACACAATAAATATGGTTGGAATGCGAGATAGTTTGGATAAATGATGTCATGTTAGAAGGTCAAACAAATGAACAATGTCATATGAAGCTAGAGATAGTATCTAATGCGTTCAACGTGGTTGGTGGTCCATATTGTCATGCTTTGGACCTGGAGCTGTATTTTTTCAAAGTAATCCCACCCAGATATTTCAACAGGAATTGCCTCCAAGTACTTCGCAAGTTTTCTTTTTTTTTTCCACCATTAAAGATTCCTGTTAGTCGGCTTGGGATAGAGGGAGGAGGACCTCAATCTTACTAGAAGCAGGGAGTTTGAAGTGGTTAGTGTCTGAGCCAACTTGTTCTGAATATTGAGGTATGAAACCCATGGTTATACTTTCAGGGACAAAAGCAAGGGATGTTTCCTCATATTAGGCAGATGTTTAGGAGCATTTTATGTCTTTAATGGAGGTGCAAGGGGGACATGTAACACTTGGAAATTTCATTTTCCAAGGTGGAAAATTACAAACATCTTGAGGAAATGAGTCTTACATCAGGCTGTCGAAGCCTAAGGAGAGTTCGAACCATAATGAGGTAGTTTATCAGTTGGTAATTGGAGAAATGGGGAATATGACTAGAGGAGAAAATGGAACTCCGTGATTGAAGAATAAGATAATCTTGAGTCAGTTATGCCGTGGTTTCAAGGGAGGAATCATTAATTGCTGAAGTGCTTGCTGAAACAACCGGAAGAACATTAGAGACTCGAGGCAGACAAATTGCAAGTCCATTCTATTTCCTATAAGCTCCTTGTTACTAAGCTCCCGGAGAGAAGCCAACTGTTTATAGGGGTGGGAGGGGAGAAAGATTCTCCCTATTTTGTCCTTTTATCTGTAGCAAGGTGAAGCCATTTCCTGAAGAGTACAATTGACGAGCCATGCAAAAAAGATGCGTAGAATTTAAATGCATGTAATTTTGCGGTGTTATTGCTGCCTACATTCTTCTGTATCTGATGATTTTCATGATTAGTGTAACCTTGTAGTCAAATGCGATATGGACCTTGTATGCAGTTTTACGTGAATTTCCCTCAACATGTTAGTCATCTTGGTCTAGCATAAGGCATGAAATTTGTCATAGCATGCATGGTGTCCAAACGCATGACAACAATGAAGCCTTAATGCCGCTAAGTGGGGTCATCGAATTGAATCCACTTTTGCTATTTTACAGTGAAATGAAAATTTTGTTGATTCATGAGTCCAAATGAAAATCTCTTTTTGCTCTGTCTTCTTCCTTAGTCCTGAACATTGCTCCTTGATTTGGCTTTCGCTGGAATGATTGTATGATTACTTGTTTTTCGTTGAGGACCTTAAGCACTCTGCAGTACGTGTAATTACTACTTTAATATTAACTCCCTTTGTTTTTCCAACTTTACTTGATTGGATTAGATTCTCACATGTTTGTTGCTATTTTGATACTCTTCCAGGTGGATCCTTCTGGTTCATACTTTTCATGGAAAGCATCTGCAATGGGGAAAAATGTCTCCAATGCAAAGACATTTCTTGAGAAGAGGTAATCAATAACAATTTCGCTGATACATGTAGCTTATATATTTGAGTTCATGACATCTAGAACCTGTGTTAGATTTTCTCTGGCCATACATTTCTTCCAAGATTTTTTGGAGGAAACCAAACAATCATATAGTGTACTGTCAAATGATTTTTTTTTGTGATTTATACTTTGCCTTTGCCTTTTTGTTATTGCTTTTGTTTTAGTTTTCCTATGCAAATCATTTGTGTTTTAATAATTCCATAAACAATTACATAATCTTTCCAGTCTTCGTAGCATGCCATTGTAGGTTGTTCTTTCTTTTTTAAGGATTGTAGCCAATGTTGCAAGAATTGAACTAGTTGATGAAAGATTCTTTGTTTGGTGATAGGGGAGGACCATAGAAGCGATCTTGTTTTTATCTGGCATCTAGGTTGTGGCAACCGGGACCGGGTCAATGACCATGGACCCGAACTAGTGGCTGATGGAGTTAGGTATTGGTAATGTCTCCAAACACATTTCGTTATAAAGTGATATGATTAAGGTGTATTTGGTTAAGCAATCCCCTTTGGCACATAGTGACTAAAAGTGAGATTGCTCTTAAGAGCAATGGTGTTGAGTGTAGTTTTAAATTGCTGTCGTGGTGTCGCTGTTGTGGCCTGCCGTGGGAATTTCAGAAAGGTCATGGTGACTGCAATTGCAATTAGTTAGCGAAAACTAGTAAGTTGGTTCTCTGGCATAGAAATGCAATAATTTAGGTAATACCGCAGTTGCAATTAGTTAGCAAAAACTAGTCAGTTGGTTCTATGGCATAGAAATGCAATAATTTAGGTAATAGATTACAATTCTAAAGACATTTAGGAAATTGGTGTCATTTTTTGGATAATTTGAAATTGTTATTATCATGAATTGTTGTTTTCAAATATTTCTAACTTGATAACCATGATTATATGATATGCATACTATTTCATTTGAAATGGTTATCATATGATATCTAACATGATTATATGGTTATTATCCTTAAGTTTATCCTTTACCTGTTGACTTTATTTATTATTTGTTATTTTATTATTCAATTTTTTATATACACCTGTTGATGATCTATGATATTCATATTTTAAGGTATTAATAGTTTATTTTCTATATATTTAGCGCTGGCATCTTTTCTTTTTTTTTTCAAGTCACATTCCATATCAAAAAGTAAAATTGGAAAACATAAATTTACAAATAAAATATTCAACAAAAGTTACTGGTTGTCAAACCTGAACAGACAAAGTTTGGTATCGGAAGTACTTTTGAATAATATAAATATCGGTAAAATTATTATTGTATGATCTAATAGTCACAAATAATATAAAGATAATATCACACACAATCATATTAAAACTGATCCAATCTTTTTCCTGACCCAACACATAGCAAAATAAGTTTAGTAGCAGGTTCTAAAATCCTTGCGGCAGCTATTAACAAACCTAGGCATGCAAACCCTAATGCCAGTATAGATATTTCAAGTGCCACCCTGCAGAAATTGTTTGAATCTCTTTGTTTACCATGTAGACTAGCGGTTGGAGGGCACCCTGTGGGGTAGTATTAATGGAAAATCAACATATGATATAAGTTGCTTCTCCGATATATGGTACCATTATATAGCAAGAACATATATTCTAAATTGATTTATGGTCATTAACGTCTACTCCCAACAGGCTTCCATATAACCTTTATATATATATATATTCTTTGGAGAACATAAAGAGTAATCCATAATATATCTAAGATGATGTTACTAAATCTCTTTTGATTGATATATAGCAAACTATTTCTGTTTGATTGGTACTCACTACTAATCCCATGGCACTACAAATATTGAGTCAAATATACTTATTGTATATATCGTTATTCCAACAATGCAAGAATATGATATTCTGACATATTTTCTTTTTATTCCGAGTCTAGGCACTCATATCAAAACAGTGCCTTATTTAATAAGTGCATAATGCTATTTTATTTTTGCTGGCTATCATGCCAAATAAATCAGTAGTTAACTCAATATATATGGTTGCAACAACAAAGTAAGAAACTTTCTTGATTGTTCCAAATGAATTTTCTACTAAAAAATTCATATTTTTCATGTCCCTTATAACAAAAATAGAGGGCAACCGTTTGATCATGGTTGTAAGGATATTTAATTCGTTTCCAACCAATAGATCACCATCCACATATATAGGTAAAATAATAAGCTTTACAATGGATTATCAATTAGTTACACAGTGGTCTCCATGGATAATTATCTCAAATATTTACTTTTCAATGTGAATATATGCATGTATATGTCACTTACATATTATTATAATTTATAAAAATTATGGGCCATATAAATAAATAACATAACATGAGCATGTATGAAGAAATATTTATTAAATTTATAATTAATTTTCTGTGGAATAAATGTAGCTGGGGATAACAACTACTCTGCATGGGACTTAACCCGCTGATATGTATCAGTCGAATCGGTCTGTAATGCTTCTGTCCTTGCAATATTCAACAGTCATGGTGCATCAGTCCAGTACCTTGTCAAACACTTATTTCTTCAATGTGTCAGCCGTTATATATGTATTATCTGATACCTGATTGGATTAACAAAATAAGGCACTTATTTTGACCAACTCTTTTACTCGCAAACCAGAAAAGGTGAAGCACTATCTTGTGTATCATTTGTTTGGACACTTCAGAGAAAAACATGATATAGTTGAGGATTGAACATTCAGGACGTCACCATTGTTAGAAATTCAAGCATTAGGGATATTGTTATAGTTTCCTATCTTGAAAATGTGTTTTGATGGTGAGTTTCTGATAGAATTTACAATTACTTAGGCTTATCTAGTTTTGACGAATATCTTAACATTGAGTTGTATTTTTGAATCTATCATTTTAGTGTTATTATGTATTGTGTGTAGGTATAATTTTTAGAATTACATTTGGTTGAAGTGAAGGGATGAATTTTTGCACTAACATTTGGCTTGCACGAAGGCTTGTCAGGGTTTTCACGCGACCTTCGCTGATTTTATGTTCAAGTGAAACTGTAAGTTGGTTCAACTTACATTTGAAGATTGTTTAGCATGCATCTACAAACTTGCCGGGCTATGTACCAAACCTGCTAGATGTCCACAAAATAGGTGCTTATGCAGCCTGTGTCCAGATACATAACACAAGTGGTCCACTAGGCAATGTCTAAGTTACGAAGTTCTGAATTCAATCCACAAGTGATTTGCGTGTCCGAAGCTTAAACTGCCTGCCTGATTTCTGCTTTGCATGATGCTCGCATGATTTCAGTTTGAGAGAAAATATAGTTTTTGCCAATCACCCACTTGACTCAACTATTTTGATTGGAGGTTTCCACTACATTTATCAATAACCAAACATCCTTTTGTTTTGAGGATAGAGAAGAAGATAGTGATCTAAAGTGTGAAACTTGAGTGACTCAACTATTTTGACCGAAGGTTTCCACTGCATATATCAATAACCAAACATCCTTTTGTTCTGAGGATAGAGAGGAATATAGTGATCTAAAGTGTGAAACTTGAGTGAACCTTCTTTGAGTGACCAAGAGTGCAACTGAGAAATTTGAGAAAGCTATCTATTTTTTGAGAGACCATTCTTATTTGTTTGATATGAGAGCTTTATTATCTTGAGATCTCTCAAGTGTTGTTAATGGCCATGGGGTCTAGTTGCAAGGCATAGGCGTATGCCTGATGGAAGTGAGGCATCCATTTATGATATATATATTTATAGGATGTTCTTATAGTTAATTCTTATTGTCAAAGCTAGTAATAAAATAGAAACACCAAAAAATTTCTATGAAAATCATCATAAACTCATAGCTTCACTAACAATATAAAAATGGCAATTAATATGTACAAATCTACACAAATGCACAAGAACAATGTAATTCATTAACTATCTTGAAATATCGTTATCAAAATACTCATAGTAAAAACTAATATTTATCATCATTATGAAATAAAAGTTAATATATTCTCATTCCTTAGTTTATAGGTTTAAATTATTTCTTTATCTTTACATGTTTATCTAAGTTAAAATTTTTGTCATTTATAAACTCCAATAGAGTAGCACTAGAGACATTTAATATTCAAGGATCACAATATTTCTAAATTTAGTGTGATATGTAGTCTTATTTACTCCAACAATTTTAATTATAAAATCATTTATAAAAAATTATCCTCAAATACAAATTTATTGATATCATCATGGCCTATATTTATTCATCTAATTTGCCTATCATTACTTCTATCAATCCAAATTTTACAAATACCAAGTTAGTATTCTAAGTAATAGTTAATATAATGGCTAGTTTTTTATTAATCTTTTAAAAAAAGAAAACCATAAAGCGCATAAGTTGCATGCTTTGAGCCTTAAAAAAAGGCACACGCCTGTTGGAATGAGCCTCACTTATGTATGTTAAATGTGCCAGGGTTTAAGCCTCGAGCCTAGGCTTGCTTAGGTGCACATGAGGCTTGCCTTTAGCAACATTGGATCTCTCACTTTATCTAATGCTAAACCTTAACTATATTAGCTTACAATCTATGGAGTTTCAATGTGTGGCTTGTATGTAGATTTGAGATATGTGTCTGTTAGAGTAGTTAGATCAGCCAGAGATCCACTCAGAGAAACCAAAGGGCGCCTAAGTAGTTATGGATCAGCAAATCAAATGAGGGTTTTAGATAGTCATGTGTCTAAGATTAGTCAATTTGAGGGTTTAGTGTGCCTTTTCGTCGATCTAAAAGTTAACTCTCCTCATATGGTGAATTTTTAGTTGGTTAGTCAAAGCTTGGAGAGTTTTTTTTTGTGGATGAATTATTCAAGAGTTTTCATTTGCCTCCAAAATATTATGTTCACTCAATTTTTGTATTTTTCTTTATGTTATATATATGAGAATGGTGATGATTTATATTTAAGTATATAGATATTTAATTTCTTTTTGTATGTTGAATTTAAGATTTTTAATTTTATTTTTTCGTAAAGAAATATTTATTTACCAACCCTCTAGGTGTTCGTAAGTTTAAATGCTGTTTTCTCAACTTGGTTGTCATTACTCATGCAGGTATATGGATGATATGGAACTTGATGATGCTGTCCACACAGCTATTTTGACCCTAAAGGAAGGGTATGAAATCCACCATGATCAACCCCCCTGAAAAAAGGCCAGAGTGTGTGGCCATGCCTAATAATAGTTATGAAAGATGTACAGCACAATATATGCATTGTACGAGAAATTACAAAATTAACTTGATTTCAAATGTGGGTTTTATATATAAAATGACCTAAATGTTTGGGATTTTTCAGAAAGCAACCATTTTTAAAAATATTGAAATGTCACACCTTAACTTCAATAGTGTGCATATCACAGAGATTCTAATTTCTTCTGATGGTTGTCAGACTTTCATTCTATGGTTCTCTTTTACCATCTTGGAAAAAGTATACTAGAAAAGGGTTTTGGTGAAACATTTAAAACATAGAATAAGCTAGGGGTGGAATTCCAAGAAATGAGAAAAGGTCTGGTTTTATGAAGAATGCCAGAAATATGAGGTGAATAATGAATGCTTTTTTGAAAAAAGCCCTAAAAGAATTAATTGTGTTAAACAGTTTGTTCTATTTTTACCTTGTCTTGCACCAGTTGTTGCAGTGCTATATGCCCATTTTTGCACCCGATTTTTCACTCTATTTATATCCTGATGTAAATTAAATGAATGAAATATTGGAAGCAAACAAAGAGACATGTGAATTAGGTATACTTGCCCGCACATGAAGTGCATAACATGGTATTTTATTGAATTGACAATTTTATAAACATAGCTGAAAAAACTGACTTTATTAAAAATAGAAACCAAGTTGAAAATGAAAGATTTACAAAGGCAGAATTATTGTCCTCCTAACCTGTACGAAGAAAGAACTTATTTGATAAAAGAAATGTGTCCTAAAATTAAGTAATTAAATTTACTCAGATACAATCATGTTGCCTATGGCAGATGCATTTTGAGTGTCAAAAGTTGCTTTCAAGGTTAATGTTTTCTATAGCAGTGGGAGAAATGTGAACTGCCACAAATTTATTAAATGCCAATGTCTTGTATATGGTATTGTTTAGCTTAAGATATCATAGGTGTTATCTGTGAGTTTTGTGTCAATTGAGATGCATTTGTGTGTAATTGTAAATTTGTTTAGTAATGTGTATTATATTATCAATTTTTGCAACTATGTTCTATATTTGCATATTTTCATGTAAATATATCAGTAATTGCATTAAAAAAAATCAACACCTACGTTATATTTGTTACTGCATGAGAGAAATTGGCGTTTGGATTTATAATCCACATCCCGTGACTGCATGAGAAAATTTAGATTAATGCAATGTCTTAGAAATTGTCAATTTTAAGATTTGATCATTGCACTGATTGGTGCAATGCTTGCCAGGTGTTATGTTAATAGTGACATGAACCCTTAGGGAATGCAATCTACAATAAATGTTCAAAATCTTTTCATCCTTATCTGTATTAATCTGCAAAATTCTGAATTATAGCTCAATCATTTAGTACTCTTTGTGATAATGACATGCCCTGCTCTTAACAACAACAGAATATATATTTCATTGGGTTCATTGAAAAATGCTCTGTTCCTTTGTCAAATGTTTATTCCCCGTTCCTTTGTCAATGCTTAACTGGTTGTTTTTCGTTTGTTTCACTTACTAAGTAGTTGTCAGATGTTCTATTATTTTTTATCTGAATTCCAGATATTATAAAGGTGATACTCAAAGAGTCTCACAGGGTAGTCCTAGCTATTTTTCCTTGATTTTCCCCCCTGGTTAAAGGATGGTAATTTCTTTAATAGCTACAAGATCTGCCTGCTTTTACTCAGATTTTTGAAATAACTGCAGTCAGAACTAACATTCGTGCCATCATGATTCTTTGAAAGTGTCATATACTACAATCATGACGTAGCTGGATATAGGTATATCTATTTACTTTTACCTTGCTGGCTAATTTGAAATTTTGTTCCCTGGTGTATTGTATCATATTTTTTGCAGTTTTGAAGGCCAAATATCAGGGAAGAACATTGAGATTGGGATTATTGGCAACGACAAGAAGTTCAGGTGAGCAACCACTGCATGCTTACGGCATATGAATTGCCCTTTAGGAAGGGCGAATTTTAATAATAGACAAGCACTAACTATTTTATTATTTTAAGGAATTGGTGACTTGGATGAAATTTAATGCTATTAAGGAATTCATTGCTGTTAAATGTGCCTGCTAGTTTTTCTGAGATGTTCTATGTTTGATGTCAGTAGTATATGACAGTAATTGCTAGTAATATGTCTTGCCTTAGTTCCCAATGGTGCTTATTTTTTAGTATGTCATTTCAATAAATGATTCCTTTGGCATAAACCATTCCAATCTCCTACTCTTAGGTTGGAAGTGTTCTTTTAGCAAGTGTCTTATGTAATCCCTATAAGCACTGAAAAGGAAGAGTTACATCAAATGATACCGATGAGGGAAAAAAAAGAATAGTAGCCAATGGTCTTGATTGTGTGATATCATTGGGAAAAAAGGAATCTGTGGGTAAGTTCCTATCCGCATGAAAGGTGTAACAATCTAGGCACCGTATCCGAGAGAGTCTTGATGCCAATTAACAACCGACGGCTCTACTGATTGAGCTATTGAGGAGTAGTGGGAGATTCGATCTTATAAAGATTTTGTAGATCCGAATCTTAGCATTGTCTAGGTTTTTTGATCTCAGTGAGGGAAAGTTAAATGTAAGCAAGGAAGAAAAGAAGCCAATGCTAGATGCAGAGGTGTATAAATGATAGTAACATTATGGGACTGGTGAGTGAGATTTCATCTTACTGTTGTCACTCCGTCATTCTTCACACCTAAATATTATCAGGACCCCTTGTGCCCTGACCCTTGATCAGATAAAGCTTCTGGCTCGAAGCCCACCTTATGATGACTTGTACCACATCAAGGTGGCACTATATGGTTAATTTATTTCCCTTCCTGCTCCTTTCAAGAAATAGAACTCACCTTCACTACCACTTTAGTTGCTTCCTGACGACATTCTGCCTAAATAGTAGCCACATGTAATAAATAAGAGAGTAAGCAAACAAGTCAGTCTAGGATTTAAAATGGCAATGTATAGCAAGCATTACTTAGTAGGCTGTTTACATAGAGTTATGAAGAGACAGAATTATGACATCATAATTACCATTGTTTTTGGGTAAGGATCAACCAGCGAACTGCCTTTTTTCTTGCCGGGGATGAAGCATTTTCTTCAGAGCCCGTAAAAGCAAAAAGTTTTTTGGTTCACAAACTCCTTATGGTCTCCGTCTGTTACTGAATCTAGATTATCATGGCATGACAGGTCCCCTTGATGATAGAATGAGAAAATTAACACTTAGATTCTGATTCACAGAACTCGTTGCTTGTTGCTATGGTTTACTGGTTTTTCTATGGTGAAGCTGCGGTTGTTGGATCAATGAACAAGCTAGTGTAGGTCGCAGAATTAAGCTTCTAACTGATCCTTATCATTAATGTTTGTTTATTTTCCATAGTTAAATTCGTTATGCTCTCTGCTTTAAATACTTGTGTTAAGCTTTCATCTTGTATTTGTGATTCTGATCGTTCGATAGCATGTCCTGTGTTGCTTATCTTTACATTTTGTTGTCATAATAGAGTTCTAACCCCTGCTGAAATCGACGATTACTTGGGCGAAGTGGAGTAAATGTTTCCGATCACACCTGAACTTAAAAGATCGTCTGGTGTGAAACTTTGCTGCTACTGAATTTGCTTGGAAAGACGAAAAATGCTACTAATATTTAAAATTATCAATTACTTGGTTTTTCCAAAGTTTATCTGTGACTTTCATGCTGGTTTAGGATCCCAGCTATTATGCTAAAGTGACAACATATTTCGAAGTTGAGACTTGAGATTACTTTTTTTTGTTCTTAGATCATGAGACCTAGAATCACTTGATATCAAATAGTATTTGTTCAGATATTTGAGAATTCGGCTTAGTTTTGACAACTCATGCACACTGGCTGATTAGAGAGTAATATGCATTTCACTCGAATGTTTCTAAGATTGACTGAATTGTATTGAGGAATATTTGTAAGAACAAATGGGGGAATTTCACCCTATTCTTCCAATGTTTTGCCATGTACGGATGAGCCAGTTAGCAGGGATGAAAGAAAATGTTTGAACCTGCCATCTTCAATACTGAGCTTCCATCTGTCAATTTGTGTTGGTCCCACATGATCTGATATGAATTCCAATTTCAATTCATGACCCAAATTTGAACCTCTAAAGGTCAAATTCCTAAAAAAGTCGAGTCCTAAATAGCAAGAAAATCTGGGTTTGAATAATATGGATTACTGGTTAGTTTTTGTTCTATAATCTGATGGGTGGAGTATAAGCAGAAAAAGAGAGAGTATGCCCACCATTTTTTTTCCCCCTAGTTTAAAAGGTTAATAATCAGCAAA
Source organism: Nepenthes alata (assembly GCA_028571085.2). NCBI lineage: Eukaryota > Viridiplantae > Streptophyta > Magnoliopsida > Caryophyllales > Nepenthaceae > Nepenthes > Nepenthes alata. The sequence goes on from JAOVVI020001815.1 coordinate 20,615, forward strand.
TTGAAAGGGTTAAAATTGAATTTGTGTCAAGCACGACCTTGCAGGGATTAAGGTCAATTGCACTATATGCTAATGCGTCAGCTAATCATAACCTTAGTAAACAAAATTTCACTAGTTTTCAAGTTTGCCTTCTAACCTTGTTGTTTCAATCATAATGCATTCGTTGCTCTCTTAGATTTACTTCAACTTAATAAACCTCCCTATTTACTTTGTTTTACACACGAATTAATCATTTTTCAACACTAGTGATGCCCATTTGGATAGCCAATGCCATCCCTTCTTGTTTCTTCTTGTTCAAAATCTGATCTTGTTTCTTCTATTCTTCTGTCTTTTTATGGACAGGATCTCCTCTCAGATCTAGTCACATCTACCTTAGCATGAATGATTTAGGAGTGTTGACACCCAACAATATATGCATTGAATTCATGAGAGCTAATTTGCAATAGAAATGTTTGGAAGACAGCATATCCCCGTCATCAAATAACGTCACATCTATCCATCTATGATTTTTTAGGCCCCTTAATGTCTGATGGATGGGTGGGATGCACGCGCTGCGGTGATACCGAAAGGGTATCCCTCTAAAGTCACTCAAGTAGTAGCAATGTAAAGATGTCTTGCACAATTTGAGTTAAGAACAACTATAATTTAGGTTGATATGTAAACTCATAGTAGCTGTACACAAATGTCATAGTATCTTAAATTGCCCATATCCAAAGAGCAAAGTGCCATTTAAATCCCTTTCTTTTGTGAGTGGTTAATTTGTATTGAAATATGCACAAGGCAAAAGTACCCAGAAAGGTATCAAAGGTGTTCCTCCAATATCCACAATCCAGCAGATCTCCCAAAAGGTAAGCCACCATAAACACACTTGAAATCATAACAGGAACAACTTCATGGGAAGTTTCAATGAAAAGCTTTGAACTGAGGACCATACGTTCAAAGATTCAGCATGGGCACTGATTGGTAACCACCACCAGTGGCAGAGTGGCTGAAGATCATAAAATACATGAAAATAATTCTAAAATCTGTTATAATAAGGTGTTAAGAGAAGATTGATAGCTACAAATTGTATTATTAAAATCTTAGTACAAATGGCATATACATATATACATTGGTACCAAATATAACAGACCTATACGGTAAAAGGAAATGCCCTTTCTACGGGACGAGATTGGTGGTGGGTCATGGTCAATTCTTAAGGGTGACCTTTTGGAGGTTCGGTCTTTAAATGGGTTGGTCATACAATACAAATTTTGATCTGTAACCAATAATTGGTGTAGGTAGTAGGATCACTACCTACTCAGTCAAATGTGCTCATTGTGAAGGTGTTTAGAAAATATCATTTAATAATTTTTGAAAATTTTTTGGCAATATATTATTTATCTATTAATAAATAGATAATTTATATTAAAAAGACATCATATTATGAAAAAAAAGTCACAAAAATAACTTAAAAATATGTTATAATATCAGTGGCTCACTATCAACTGTCTTCTATGTATAGCCCCCTCAAGGGGCTAGATTCCATAACATGTCACGATCAAGCCATAGTTAAGGTAATCTGATCCTCTTGAAGGCTCTCCTTGGCTCTAGTGATGTGCCTTTACCTGCCCTAACTAAATTTTTAGGCCATTTGGACCCACCCCAATTGTACACATAAGGCTTTATTGTATGGGAATCAAATATAAAATTAGAATTTTATGATCTCAAAGTCACTACTTGTGGAATGGTGAAGTTCACTTCCTCAATCCTTTTTGGTCTCTCAAGTTTAGGAATTTACATGGGAAATTGATCATATAACTTCTTTTATTAAAAAAAAAAGAAATCAAAGAGTCATAGAAGTAAAAATCTAGATACAAAATTTGGTTGGTAGATGTGATTTCTCAATTTATTTAGAAATAATTTACGATATTTTACACATTTTTTTCTAGTTATAGCGAAAAGGGGCGTAGTTGGTTGAATCCAGTCTATTCTTGAAATTAGTTTTGTCATGACTGCAGTCTAAGTCGGGTCATTAGTAGATTTGATTGGTTTGATTTTTTAAATTAAGAAAGTAAATTATATACTGAGAAGAATATTTACAGATATTTTTTAGACTTACTGCAGACATTATCGATGATGTAATGTCTTATTCATCTATCCATACTGATAGACTTATATAAAAAACGATTGTGCATAGGACAACAGGTCAAAGTGAACGATTCGGATCCGTTTTAAGATTTCATTCGTTATAATTAGCATTCACGGTAATATTTTTAAAGACGTGACGTCTTATCGGCCTAT